>DF240766.1:42667-96136 GCA_000507305.1 Breviolum minutum Mf 1.05b.01
GTTGTCTCCCTTCATGTGGGGGGTGGGTGTTGGTTGGTGTGGCCGCGTCTAGAACAAAAACATTCAGAAATCAAAATCACAGGTTTCAATCTAAATTTGCTGACTGTAAGCTGTTTGGGGTCTACGCTGGTGTAATTGTTTGTTTGACCCGTGAAATACCAGTCAGTAAAACGTCATCAAAAAGCTATGAATCGCCGCGAGGGTCCCACGGTCCATTAAAATCGATCAAAACAAGTTAGGAATCGCCGCGAGGGTCCCACGGTCCATTAAAATCGATCAAAAAGAGCTAGGAATCGCCGCGAGGGTCCCACGGTCCATTAAAATCGATCGATTTCAATAGTCTTTCTTTGACAAGTAATATTGAAAATAGCTACAGGTCAGAAACTGGTCAGAAACTGGGACAAAATGTTTGTTTCAAGCTGTTTCCACCCAGCTGGGTTTTCCAGTCATTCCAGCTGGTTTTCCTAACTTTTGGCTCAGTACTTCAGGGTTTTTGTTGATGGGATTCCCGACGGTGTTGGCGACACCTTGTGCCGGCATCTTGTCCGACATACGCTGCACAGATCTGGAGATGGAAGACATCATCTCTGGCCTCCGGGCGAAATTTTGAAGAAACATGTGGCACTGATTGGAGATGCTTGGAATCATGGATTGACTTTGTGGGGATCTAACATCCAAGTACTAAATATCATATATGTATATATAAGTTTATATATCCATGAAAAACAGAATGCTCGTGCAAACACTCCCTACGCCTTTTGATTTGAACTTTAGCAAAGGCCCACGCAGTATTGCTCAGATTCCTTACAATTGAAGCATGTGGGTTTGATCGATCGGGTATGATCAGGTTCATATTCCTTCTAGCATTTCTGAAAGCAGATTATGAAAATTTGTTAAATGCTTGGCAGTTGCCATGCAGACACTGCCACGATAAAATGCATGCCGCCATTTTGCAAATTCTACAGGAAAGATCGAACACATCCCGAAACATCTTGTTAGGTGCAAATATCTGCAAATCCACAATAGTCAAGCATCAGAAGCGGTGAGTTTCAATGTGAAACGAAATTCATCAAAACTCACCTGGGCGATCCTCTGCCAACTCCTGTTGATACAAGTTTCTGCTGCCCAAAGTCATGGCATTGATTCTTCACCACCTTGCCGCAAGGAGAGTCTTTGGGCCAAAGCACCTTCATGCTCAATTCTCCCGTCTTGTGGACTCAAAATTTCGCTATAGCTATTTTTTTTTGTTAAAGGCTTCTCCCCGTTTTAAAAAAAAACACCTGCAATCAGCGGCGTTTCCGACCTGCGTTACGACGGCATCGAAGAAGTCTTCATCGGCAATCCTCAAAGTGGCGAAGGCCCAACTGGTGTTCGCCAGATTTTGACCTCGGTTTGTTGGTGAAGTTCCCGTGCTGGTTGAAGTTGCCCACGTGCAACGAAAAATGGATCCGTTTTTGGGGCTCCCTCACCATTCATCTCTTTCACTGCCATTCGGCATTCTGTGACTAGCCTGAGGATTCCAAAACCAAGTGACTAAGAGTCACTGGTAAGTATACAATTCAGCTTCTTCGAGACTTGTCCGAGCTAAGTCAAGACCCCAAGTGTTGAAGTTCAAACCATTGACACTGCTGGTGCCAACATCTCTTGTGATTTTTTGCGCTTAGAGTCTGACTCTTCAGTATTCCAGTCCCGCACCTCTGAATGATGGCAAAAGAAGGTGAATCAAAGTGGGAAACCTATGGTCATAGGGAAAATGCGGGTACCCTCGGGATGGTACCCTAGCCGTTTAACCCCCCAAAGCATCCCTTTAAAAGGGGATATACCCAATAAATACCCACGTGATATAAGGTGTATATGAGGTTGATTGGTACGGGGCCCACATCCCAAGGGTTTTCGCATCATTTTTCCTTTGATGATATGGTTTTGCCTCCTGGTTTTGAAAGCCAACTTGTTGTTCTTGGAGGTCGTGCAGTCGTGCATTGGCAAGTGCTGAATACCTCCATTCGAACCTTTGGAAGTCTTGGAGTTTCAGTTTCAAGCCATTATCGTTATGAGCTATGGATGGTTGTGATGCATGCATATGGTTGGATATGACTAGTCATCTCTTCAGTTCTAACATCCAAAACCTCTAGCTGGAACACTCCCTGAGGTCCACTCCATCAATTTGGCCACTGCCCAAGCCAAGTTGGCTTGACCCAATGGTGCCAAAGAATGCAAGCGTCCATGTAAGGCATCCAACTGCCGCAAGGTTGGCCTTCAGTCACAAGGTATAGATGCAATCCCTGCAGACCTTTGTGTCATGGGAACCTAAGGGTACCCCGCCAATGCCACCCCCCCTCCCAAGAAATAAGGCCCTAATAAGGCCTTAATTAAGGGAAACCAACGGTTAATAGTCCATTAACAAGGCCTTAGTATTTCTTGGGAGAAACGTGGCATTGGACTAAGCCTCTAGCTCTTCACTCCTCATGGTAGCATAAGCCCACCTCAGTGAGCCATCCAAAAAAATCACGGAAACGGATATAGAGATACTGATAGGTAGTCAAGATGAGCGAACCATGAACAGTAGTGATCCCAAACAAAAGGAACCTTCTAAGGCTTTTGCATGGTCACTTGGACAAATATGAACCTTCCAACAGACCTCCCCCACCATCTTAGTGCACGACATCATGTTGACTAACCTCGGCATTTCTCCGGAAAAAAACTGGGAAATGTGGTGATACTGTTGATGGAAGAAATCCTGCACCACCTCGGATGTACAAAAACATGTAAACTTACGTAGTGAGATATTGACCATATCAACTCGTGCAGGAGTTCATCCATCAACAGTAGGGAAAGTGAAATTATCTTCGACAATGGGCCCTTTGTGCTTCGAGCTGGACCTAAAGACCCAGCGTCCTAAGAGCCACCATCTCAACTGACAGATTTCGATAAATATTTCCAGATTGGCTCCACCATCAATCTCATCCAAGCTGCTGTTGCGGTTCAAACTCAGGTAACTTCTCTAAAGCTTCTTCCGAGACCTGCATTTTAGGCACAACTGCAGGTGGAAACTGACTGCAAACATGGAGTCCTTCCACACTCATCCACAAGAACTTGAAAGGGTATCCTATCTGCACACATCACTTTATGGCTAAGTTGAAGTTTCCACCTTCGACACGAGCTTTTGAAGTTTCACTTCCAGCTTTGCCATAGCCCAAACGATCTTGGACCTTGCTATAGGTCCAGTAGGTCCAAGCACAAAGGATACCATCCTGGGAACTAACATATCCCCATCCAAGGTATGTTTGAAGACTATAGTTCTTTTCCCGAATTGGGATATGTTAGTTTTTGTAGAGGGTATTGGCTGTAGAAACTGAGAAATGAAACAGCATCCATACCTCAATCCATCGTCTTATCCATCGGAACCGACCGCTATCATTGAGTCAAGTGGCATGGTCTGCGGCTTTTTCAGCTTGTCCCATTTCACCAGCTCATCTGTGGTCAGAAGCTGAAGAAGTTGACTTCTAACAGAACAGCATATATGTTTTTTAGCTACCCCCACTTAGCCCCCACTATATTGTGAGCAAACGAATTTCCACATGAGTTCCACGTGATAGATTCGCAATTCGGGATGCAACCCTGGCACAATCATGTAATGAACACCACCCAACCGCCTCTCATGAAGGGTGCACTCTGTATATGCTGATTGCCATCAAGTGCCTAACTTCAAATCCCTGATCCCCATGGATTTTCTTTTCATTGAAACCAATAGGCACCTGTGGCTTTTGAAGCCAATGATCCCAAGCGCTCATCACCCTTCACCTTGCAAAGGGCAGCGGCCAAACATAACCGACATGTTGGCTATGTCCAATGCTTGACAAAGACATCAACTTCCAAAACAACAACTTTGCCACTCTCTGAATGACATTTTTCCTTTGCACCCAAAAAATCCTTTTCCAACTCCAACCTCATGATGATCACTAGCTTTGGCGATTCGATGCAAGGCGGCAGTCCTCAGGGGTGAAACTGTAGTAGGTTTTCTTCATGAAACCGCACACCTTCTAGTTGCGTTGAAGTACCTCAAAAATTACCTGCTTTTCATTGGTTCGTTTGGGTGATCAATGAAAGCCTAGTTGATGGTTTCAACCAATCTGAAAAATATTAGTCAAATTGGACAATTTCCCCAAGCAGCGGTGAAAAAAAAACACATTTGAAACCACCGCCTTGAAACTATATACATGTCCAACGAGCGGGGGTGTTTTTTTATAGCTAGAAGTATGTCGGTGGATGTGCTGGATGGTCTGAACCAACCACCTGCAGCTTCAAAGTGGTGACAAAGGAAAACACTCCTCATGAGTGCCTTTCTCTTGGATGAAGCTATTGCCTATTTCAATATAGAAACACATACTCCAAACAATTACATACAGTATATAATATGCAATTTTCTTGCCTTAGTAGCTTTAATCATAGATCAATTCTATGCCATACACCTATCACCATGTGCTCCATCCCATCGCCCAAGCGTTTGGCCACAACACCTTTTTGGAGAAACCACGCTGAAATCTCATCGAGCGAGGCAATGCGGTTGGCCAAGGGAATTCTCAAAAACCCACAAGTTGCATCCAGAAACAATAATCAAATGGTGAAATAGTTGACTCTATAGGCCCAGCCTCGATATATTTTGAGAAAATGAAGGAACTTCCTTTTCCAAAGGATCAGCCTCCGGTCATCACTGGTGAGCTACCAGGAAGCGCCTGCCATGGATGGTAACAATGAGGTCAAAGCCATGCGTTTGTTTCATGTATAAAGACTAGAGAGCCAGCGAGACCATAGAGCCATAGGTCAAGGGTATAAATGAAACTATATGTATATATAAATATATGTCTATGTACCTGTGTCTTCTATTATCATGAGAAGTATTTTTTGTCATCTTTCAAATAGAAAAGTACAGTTGTGCGGCCAATAGTTTTGGATTAAAGAAAAAAGTATTGCACAAAAATGGAATGGCAATTCTTCACTTCAGCATCTAAGCTTCCATCACTTAACTTTCCAGAAACAAGCCTCAGGACCTCCAAGTCTGATTCTGGATTCTTTTGCCAGGTATCAGCTTCCTAACTCTTGAGGTATCAATCGGAAGGAATCCAACCCCCAAACCCCCCGTGTTTGGGGAAACCCATCTGGCAACCAAGAAGCCCGATCAGGTCCTGGCAGTATCTCCGTGCTTCATCTCCCACAATCCCCCGATGGAGCGCCATGGAAGTGAGACAAAACCTCACAGCGTCCTGGAAGATGTCATGAGATCTTGAAGATGTGTCGAGATGGGTGTTCAAAAATAGGGGTACCCAAAAATGGATGGTTTATAATGGAAAACCCTATTAAAATGGATGATTTGGGGGTACCACTATTTTCGGAAACATCCATATACTACCCAGAATCGGGTCCCCAAAAAAGGCTATTTGCTATTTGTAGTTTTCCCGTCCTTTGGATCCTGTGTATCTTTGAACTTCCCATCTTTACAGGTCACGGCTTCTTGCAGGGCTATCCTTGATGATTTTTGGAGAAAACGTGGTGAAGCAGGAGATTTGAGGTGATGCTCTTAACAACCAATTCCCCACCGTAAAAGGTGGCAAACATACAGTAATCATATATAACTATCTCTTGCATGTTGGGCCACCAGGTCAACCATGACAAACCACATTTTTCGCAAACAAAAAAAAACACACAAAAATTTACATCAAAAAACTCCATCAAATCAACTTCGGGTCCTCTCTTTGCAAATGCCCTTTCACGAACTCACGGAGGATGGAGCTACTGTAAGTGTCCTCAGCTGTGCCAAGCTGCCCTTCAATTCGATCTAATCCACTGGGGTTTAGCATTCCGCCGAGGTTCTGAGTCATCTGGAACCTGATTCAAAAAACGTGGCTGGCTCATAATGAAAGCGCAACAAACGTTATATAGTTATTGGTTCGAAAAATGTTGTTGTTTGATACTGTTGATGGAAGAAATCCTGCACCAGTTGATAGGTAGTTTATCCCACTTTTTACAAGGTTTCACACATCCAGGTGGTGCAGGATTTCTTCCATCAACCGTATGTTAATGGATCCATCCGAGTCGAAAATAGGTTACTCTCTCTACTGTGAACCTGCTGAAAATTCTATGGATTTTGCAAGCTCTATTGGTTGAAATCCAGCAAATCCAGAGCAAGGTGCGAGGCGAGGTAGTGCCTTCACTGGCGGATTGCGTCCACAGTTTTCGCCTCATTTCATGAATCCAAGCTTTTTGGCAAGCCTCAAGACATGCTATTGCACTCCCACTTTAGTAATCGATGTATCTGATATACAAACATACACAAATCATCATGTATGAAAAAACTCTACATGTTAGAAACATATACAACTATACAACTACAGCTTTGAAACTTTTTTGTAATGATTCCGGTATGATCATTCACCAACGCGTTCCAAAAAATTCACATCACCTATTGATGTTTAAAAGTGGCTGCTGCTTGAGCTCCCCAGCCATATTTCTTTCGAGCACCTGCGGCCTTCGGGGTACAGCAGGCCTCACAGCATTTATCAGCCCTGCAGTTACTCCCCCAAAACTAACATGACAATGGAACATCACCATTTGGTGTAGGTGGTATACATTTTCATTCATGTGCGTTTTTCTGTTGTCATCTTAGTTTTTGAGGGTGTAGATCACCCTCAAAAACCATCAGCTCCTACAGCTCCAGTCGGGCCTGCATGCTATTTTGGAGCTTTCTCACTTGACAATGTTGAAGGCCACAGCCGCAAGGCAAATCCCAAGATCTTCCTCCTAACATCTCCAACTTTTCAGCCCATCCAAAGTAGGCTTCACAGCACATGAAGGGCACAACTCCACATTCCTAGGGCCGAATGTTTTTGGGGCACAACTCATCATCCCATGGATGATGAGACAAACATTGCTGGCAAATATTTAGATCACATATGATTACAAAAAGGGGCGAACTCCTCAACTTTTGTTGTGGAGATGCTCAAGTTTCTCCTTGGCAAACCTTGTTACCTGCAACCAAAGCTCTGCTTGTGCTGAGCCATCGCATAGGGCTTGATCAGTCATCGAGTCTGGCATGGTCCGGCTCACTGATGAGGGCTGCAGGTTGCAGAGTTCTGCACACTTCAGATGCTACCCTGCTACCGCCCCGAAAATGAAATCATTTACCAAGGTAGGGGTGATGTTTTCACTAAGGTTTTTCCAAAAAACCTCACACCACCAACTTGGCGACTCTCCTAGCATCCATCATCCCGGTCTAAACCTCTAGCCCCGGTCATGAAAATCATCCCAAACACCAACCACCGGTTGGATGATGCTAAAACCCTGGTAGATAATGAGATAATGGGATAAACTACCTTTCCCTCAACAGGTTTTCTCACCCGGATTTCTGGTTGCCACCAACAGTAGTTTAAAACCCTCCGTTGCTTCGGTTCGCCCCGTATAGGCCACACCTGACGAGTGGAGCCAGGCATCACGACAAGCATAGGTAGTGGCTGGCCATGCTCGCCAAGCACAGGGTAGGGAATCAAAGGCTTCGCCTCCTGGAAAACTTACCAAAAAATGATGACGGTTTTTTTTTCACTTATGTCAATCTGCTGAGCAAACTCTACATGTTCGGACACATATCACTGAAAATCACATCTAAAAACCTTGGCATCCATTTTTAAATGTATGTATTCGTGTCGACTATGACTATGACCTATGCTCCACTAAATACAGTTCGTAACAAGGTTGTTACCTTTGGTGTTTTCACAGGAACCAAAAACCTCCGGGATGACACCTCCGTTGCCAAGGCCGACAAGTGACCCACGGCACGTTTCAAGACGTCACGCATGGTGCGGATCCCCAACGCTTCACCTTGGTCCATTTCCATGGGTCAATCCTATCGTCACCTTATGGACTTTCCATGCAACACCAAAGCACCAAATGTCTATCAAATTGTGTGTGTGTGTGTGAAACATCACCTGAACCCCCCCCCAAAAAAAAAAACATTGCCGCCACGTGGCCAACATCTACCACAGCCACGCGCCCAAAGAGCTCCGAAGGGCTTCGGCCCCCAGCGGAACGAAGCTCGTCTTGCAGTTGTTGTAGCGAAGCTAATGGATGCCTGGAGGCACCAAGTGAGGCAGTTCACATGGGATGTGAGCGAGCCTAAAAAACCTGTTGGCTGTTTGCCCCAAAAGTGGGAAAGGTTCTAAACACGATCGTTTTGTTTCTGGTGTTTTTCTTGGAGGAGAAAAAAAAAAAACGTTGAAGTGTTTGCTTGACCTACTTAACCTTCACCGTGAGCCATGCACAGCCAGCTCATTTGCCATCCCTGAAGTCCACAAGTCTTACATCCCACCTTATCCCACCATATCCCACCACTTCCACAACTGCCAGCAACCGGCAACTCCGCACCTCTGCAAGACTTGGAAGCCAGGAAGGTGGACCACACCAGACCTGTAGTGAGATGCAAAGGCTGAAAGGATCAAAGCCAAACAATCCAAGAGAGTGATGTACACAGATATGTCACCATATGTCACCATATGTCACCATATGTCACCATATGTCACATTTACAAAATCATTCTCAAGGTCATGCAATCACAATCATGGAATCATATAGATTTGTGACAAGCATCACATTTCTCCCAGCAAAATGTAACCGTGGAGACCATCATTCCCCAAGTTTTTTAGCTTCGCACTCTACAGTAAACTGGAGCCATTCTCCCATGGCCAGACTTGCACGGGAGAAGTAGTCGAATGTGCAACCCAAGTCCTGTAGGGCTTGTACTATCTGCAAATCATTCAACCTCCTGGGACCTTCGGAAAGGGGGACCGGTGGAACAGACAGAAAACCGGCAGGCTTACAACTCTGGAGGTCCTTGGAGGTCTTTTTCGGCAACGCATCGGCATCGTGCCATTGGGCAAAGCCATAGGGCTCATAGGCTGGACAGTTGCCTGACTCCAAGTCAGGCAGTTGGGTCCCGGGATGGTGATGTCATCTCATATATATGTCCAGCAAGCCCGGCAAGAAGCGAAAATCCTGTCCACCTCCGCCATTTCTATCAATCAATTCCATTACAAATGGATACAAATGGGAGCTTGCCCCACACTAACCAAACTCACCTGAGAGTTTGGTGATGAAAACAGCGGGAGCCAAACAAGACAAGACACGACAATTCATGGTCTTCGGCAGCACCATCCTTCTTCGCAGCATCATGGCCACCTTACCAGATATTTTGAGACGCCACGTTGTCACATCAAATCAATGCAAGATTCCAGAAAGTGACCTTTGATTAGCAGCACATGTCGCACTATAAATGGATCTCTCTATGGAAGATCACCTTAGATATCCAGTGAAAGTCAAGACTTGAAGCCTGTTGAAGCCCTGCAACAGCCAAGCTGAAAACCTGTGGTGAACCCCACCTCCAACGCTGCAGCTAACTCTTCAAAGTCCTCAGCCAAAGAGAGACCTCATGGTGTCAACCATCACCAGGTACAATGTCCAAAAAAGACAGCAAATGAGGGAACACTTCTTGATGTTTTTCAACTTGGCTGCCTGGCCCTACGGGTGTTGTCAGTGTCGCCAAGTATGAGACACTTGTAGTACCATGTAGTAACATTTACGATTTATATCCATTTATACTATATATATATAGTTACTTATATATAGGCATACTCTGGGCCAACCATCTTCTGCTGGTCCTTCAGCAACCCTCCGAATCTCCCCTCCCTTTCTCGCCTTCTGAATGAATGTAAGTGAAGAACAGAGGCTCTTCTCCAAAGCGTTCTGCAAAGTCATCCAAGTACCATAAACCGCGATCTCCTTGGTGATGCGCAGCACGGGAGTTTCAAAGCTTCACCATCCCACTGATAGTAGAAGTGACATACCCAGCAAGCAACAGCCCCAGCCCCAGCGTCGTAGGAAGTAATCCTTGGGCTCAACTCCATTCGCATGAACCTCACGTCGCAATTCAATCTAGCCATTGCTGGGGGAAGTTGTGGATGGCCATGTGGCTTACCTCTACGAGTGCAAAAGCATGTAGAAACCAAGGATTCTTATTCGAAGTTCCAGGTTGCTATTGAAAGTCTTTCTAACTTTTGCAAGTGTACCATTCCATAGAAATTGGTTTCAAAGAACCACTGGTTAAGAGGAGATTCCTGAAAGATTCAGCAAGGTGCTTCACGCCAAGGTGCAGCTGCTACCGCTTTGCCTCCAGTTTCTCCAGGCATCAAATGGGCACGGCGCCAAAAGTAGTTCATGCCATGCGCGATGACCTCTGATTGGTTTGCCGGTTTGCCCCTCGCACCCAGCAACAAAAAAGGACATGACATCTCTGGTTCCTTTTGGCAAAGTGTGGCCCGGTTTGGCTGTGCTGTGGTTAGTTACTGATGAACAATGAGGGCGCAAGCGCGATTGAAGTCAAAAAAATGAAAAAAGCAATAAGATAGCAATAAGTAAAACATGAAAACATGAAGAGACAAGTCAAGAGATCAAAATCACAAGATATCACAAGAAATCACGAAAGACCATGATGACAAAATCGGAAGCACGAATTTGGCAGATGAGAATCCACCCAGCCAACCAACGAAATCCTCGAGTGCCTAGGATCCCCTGCTGCTGGATTCAGCACCCGAATATTGAGCCTCGCTGCACGCGGCCTCGCACGTCAGGATTTTAGATTCGAAGTTGCTAAGCCATTTTCTGTCCATGACACCTATTTGAGCTGACGATTCTTCGTGTCTTGCGCATCTTACGCATCTTGATACACTGTCAGAAGGGACTGCTCAGCTGACATGCCTCTCTTCACAGCTTCTCATTGAAGTGATGGTTACAGATCCAACATTGGTACGGGATGGAATGCCACGAAGGGCACACCAAGCAGCATCACCATAAAGGACCTGGCTGCACATGTGCCATGTGCTCCCTTCAAAGCCTGTTAGCTTTGCACCACCCAACCTTGATGTGACCGGCATTCACCCATTCGAGAAGGAGCCTCGACCAAACAAAAATGCCAAGGCTATGTTGAGCCAACTGGCTGGACTTTGATGTAACTGGGCTCAAAGTAAGGTTGCAGAATCTGCTGCATCATGCAAGCCCTCTTGCAGAAATTCTTCAATCTTGTTGAAGTTTTTGGCCCTTAAAACAAGGCATGCTGAGGCACTTATTGAAAGCCCGCTGGTTGAACCAGTCACGCTTGAATCCATTCCATTCTTTTGCGTCAAAGGCTTCCAAAAAAGCTGTCATGAACCTGCCAGCACAGGAAATGCGGTTTCCACACTGGAAGCAGCAATGTGAGCCGTGAGGGCTGCATTTGGCCTTAATCCTCCAGGTGTGGCTCCATGGTAAACCTCAGCCAACATTCACGTGTTAAAAAAGAAGTCTCTATTCTCTGCCAGCCACCATTTTGCCATCATGTGGAACCACGAATCGTGCTGCCATGTTGCATAGCCCGTATTGAAATGATCTTCCGGCCGCAAAGAAACGTCCAAGAGCTGCGATCTGGGGAAGAAGAGGTCTGTCATCACCTCCCAAAATCAAGCCGACAGAGAACCGAGTCATCAAAGTCCATAGCCGTTACCTATAAATGTTCAAAACCCTCTCTCAATGGGAGAGATGAAATATGATTTAAATTTTAAAACAACGGGTCTACAAATCTGACATGAAGGTGATTTACCACATCTCTGCTTGAAAATGCCACATCTCTATCCTTGAAAATGGTAGTACTCAAGAAATATCAATGAATAGCACATGAGAAAAATCTTAAGACATGACACGAAGTGATAAAACCTTACTACCAATATCAATCGGCTCACCTCCAGATCTGCATCATGGCCCAAGTGGATGAAGGGATCTGAAAGAAGCACCACATCCGTATCCAAGACCTTGCTAGTTGGCACATGAAATTGCTTGGCTGCTTCGTTGGGACGACAGGCGCTTGGGGAAACAGACCTGGGATAAGTCACTTTAGAGTCCCCACAATGGGAATCAAAGATTCACATGATGTTTAGGTCATGGCGTTGTCACTGGTAAACTGTCATGTCAACAATTGTCCACCCAACCTATCTAGGGGTCACGAATTGGTGTCAAATTCGTCATCCAAGTTGGTGTCGTTCAATCAAATCCATATACCATATGACATCATATGACCACATCCAACACTTTTGTATCCATTAAATGCCCTATGACACTATGGATCACTTGCCCACCCAGGCAGTCACATCAGAAACCAAAACGACCCAACCATCCAACCTCACTCATCAACGAGAGACCAAGGCGGAGATATCTAAGGTCATCAAAGATGCCATAAGTCGATACCTCCATGCAAGCGACGCCCAAACGCAACAAATCAATGGGTTGCCTCCCATCAATCTCAGAATGTTGCTTTACTATACCGTCTTACCACATGCAACCAACTTGCATACCTTTGCAACCAAGGCACTTGAACTTCCAAAGGTCCTGAGTTACCAAAAAATCATGGAGTCACATATGAGATGATCCCATCCCAATCTGTTCGAACAATTTAGCCTCACCAGTTTCATCCACCAAAATCATCTGCCAAGACACATCATTCTGCCATGGATCTTTCACGGCATCAACATCGGAAGGTCCAGGAAGTAAGACCTGCAGAATCTTGGCTGGAAAACCCAGTGACCATGACATCACCTTTTCATCACCCAAGTGATGGGGCTACCAAAAAAACACAAGTTACTTTTCTGCAAAGTCACTGTTCCGAATCCTTCGCGTCTTAATTGTTGTTGAGCATCTTGATCCAAGCAAACCACCACCTGGGATAAAACTTTTTTCAAAGACATAGGTGCACAAACAAGGATAGCTTGCTAATTACTTGGAAACAGAAACATGACATGAGAATCATGCATGTATAGTCTATAGGGCTCTTTACCTTGCTTCAGGTGGTGTGTCGAGTGCTACACAGCCGGGCTTCCACTGGGGTCATGACCAAGGATTTTTCCAGCTTTGGCACCTTGGGAGCCAAAGAGGAATTCGAGGGATAGGACGCTGTTTTCCAATGCGTGACTTCAATGAAACCAACTATCCTGTTCCGTAGCCGCGAAAGCCGAGGCTGCCGACGTTGGCACGGACGGAAAGGGCCAAGTTCAACGCCATCTTGGCAAATTCGCCACCTGTGGGATGGTGATTGTGGGTCAAAGTTCCATGGAGAAATGTCGGATCCTGCCTGTGGTCCAAGTGACCAGCAACTGCCCGGAGTTTCTTCTTACCTGCATGACAAAACAGGCAAAAAAAAAAGTATATAAACAATTTTATTTGTCATGCGGGAAAGTTTTTGAACCAACAACTTCTATATTAAAAAGGAACAACACCTAGTATCACTTAATAACAATAAACAAATCAGCATTGATAAATTCTTGATCTAAAATTCTAAAAGATAGATCAAGGTTTCCGCTTGATGACCATGAAGTTTTTCGCCCTTTGAAAACTTCTCACCTCGCTCAACGGCTCCAAAGGCTCCAGCGGCAACAAGGAGGTTTTTCCTTCCACCTGCCTGGAACCTGAGACTCGTAGAACCCCCCAAAAAAATGGCCATGCGACGCAAAAAAAATAAAGAATCTTGACAGCCCCAGATTCAGCAACCCTTGGGGAAACATGTTTTTTTTTGGGGGGGGGGAGTCCGGGGTGCCCATCCCCATCCAACTGGGGCTCCCATACCTGGCGTGAAAGGCAACACCGACTCCGGCAGCTCCGACATCGACAACTGGTGGCCTGCATGCGTCAAAATCTTTCCAATAACCCGGGTACTGATATATCACCCAAGTGAATCATAGAACTATAGAACTATGGGCTTTATGGAAATGTATAGCCTAATAAGAAGGGTGTTTGGATTAAAACATCACAAAATCTCATTTGCACAAAAATATGTTCCGCAACTTAGCTGATATGTTGCCGAAGGACCGTAGGTTTGCCCTTTAGCCACTTTCCAACACCCAAGGGCCCAAGGAATCCCATCCAAAACGCCTTGACTGCTACCCGGCTACCCCCCGCCCGCCTCGGGCAGTGTGGCTCAGCACGACCCAAGTGGTCACCAGATCTGCACAAAAAGTGGCAGATCTACGTGCTGAGCATGCGTTCTTTGAAACGATTTCGGAGCTGGGAATCCAAACAAAAACAAAAAAAATCCAAGGTGAACTATATGTTATACAGTACCTCCATTACTCATTGCCTTCCTATTTCCACAGTGCTTCAATACTAAAAACATAGGTTTGAATCACCAAACCCCTGCCAATCCCAAAGGTTATCCAAACCTCACCTTCGATGCTGACTCCTTCTACCTTGGCCATGTGTGACAAGCGGTCGCCATATGGGGCCACAGCTGTCACAGCTGTCACCAGAAGGACGGCCCAGGTCGGCCTACCATGAGAGTCACTATGGTTGACTGGTGCCATAAGGAGCTAAGACTCTCCAACTGAGGGATGGTTTTGTGCAACTTGGGGCACAATACAGAATAAATGTCACTTGGATTGATTTACAGTAAGAAAAATGAAAAGAAATTGAATGGATCTGTTTGGTCATGTTCCTTTCTTTCTCATCAAATCTCCAACCTGCATGGCATTGTGAAAGTGGCCCGCCATGGCAGCTGATAGGGCCGGCGTGATGTGGTGTGGCTTCGCGCATCAGCTGTTCAGCTGTTCTATATTTAAATTCTAGGTGGGGCCAGTTGATTTGAAGCAATTTTTGCTAAAGCCTGCCTCTACCGGAAAGCCGGAAAGCCGGTAGAATCATGTCTCTACCTCTCATGGAGAAAATTCCTTTCACAGTTTTTGGATTCTGGATGATTTCATGGTGGAATGAGTCTTTGGGCCACAAATCACCTTTCCAGAAACCTCCAGAGTCCAGGATTTTTTTTATCCGTTCTACCTCACTACAGTATCCTCCTCTGCACTGATTCTGGGCCCACACACGCGTGGAACACGGCAAATTCGTTCACGAACTCACCCGCAATGTCCAACAAGTCATGCGCACCTTGGTTTGGACGTCTGCTCCCCAAAAAAAAAGACTAGACAGTTGATATTGACATAGATGTAGATGGGAGGTCACAAATAATCAATAATCCAGGTTCACTAGCAGTAGTGACACAAAGCATCTCTTCATGGCCGAGTTTCTTTGGAGCTCCATGATCTGCTTGTGCACCTGGCATGTCAAATCAACAGATCTTAAAGAAGTTGCACCAGAAATTTCCACCATCTCCATGGGGTGCCGCCGCTGTCACATGCCGCCGACCCTTTTTTCGGATGCGCAGATGGAGCAGTTTTCGGCTTTTTTGGGGTTTCAACCCATAGAGGCTAAGGCTTCTTGCAAAGCAGCTTTCACGGCCTGGGAGGTTGGTGAACTTGGGATGTTGAGAGTTCCCCCCACTGGCGATGGCAAAGATCTCTACTGTACAGTAATTCCGAAAGGGACATCCCTTTCCTACAATGGTGTGCCGGTCATAAATTACAGCCAAACTCCTTCAACAACAACAACCCAAGGCAAAAGCTTATACAAAGGTCATCCTTGCTCCTCTCCCAAAACCACATGGGTTCTTAACCACTAATCCCTCTTCCCCCAACTGATGCCCCAAACAAAACGTGGTTTTGGCACCTCATTGGCATCCGCATCTTTCACCTTCTCAAAGGCTTTGGCTCCCATCTGCAAAGCTGCTTGTCGCATACCGATAATCACAGGGTCATCCAAGACCAACTCAAATCGATTTGGAGTTCGGATGTGGTTCAAGGTCTGCTCACGACCTTCCAATAGCCTTAGTTAAATAAGGCTACAAAAATGATTTTTGGGGGGAGATGTTTATGCAAGTTCTAAATTCACTTCAGTTTGTTATGCTTGAAGCTACCAAGGCATTCAGAGCATTCTGAAATTTTCCTTATTTTGTCAGAAGATAGAAGCCATCTATGAAAAGGTGATAACCTCTCTAAAAACTAACATAGCCCCTGAAAATAGGCCATTTCTCCAAGCAACACATTGGTTCCACCTGCCGCCATCTGAGCTAATGCTCCCTGCACAAAATTCACCACTTCTCCCTGTGTGACTTCTGCCACGGTAGGGATGTTCTTCGCCACCTTCGAGTCCTTCAGAACCTGGTGCTAGATTTGGGAGTTTTAGAAGGGCCAAGCCATGACGAAACTAGCCCAGGGATACCTCAGGAAACGTAAACATAAGTTTGATGTGTCTGTGTGTGGTTGTTCAGTCGGTCTGTCGGCCAAGGAACGGTTTTTTCCACCTCGGACACATAGTATTGGCATCCCAAACCATCAATCTTCACATCCCACTTGCCATTAAACTTGCCAAACTCCAGCATTTTGCAAAATGCATCCAAGTCCTTCAAATGCATTAATGCATTGAATGGCGTCTCACTACTGATTGCCTTTTCTGCCCAATAGCAAACAATGCACCTTCATCAAAGACTCGTGGCCAGTGACCACGGGCTGTGTGGATATGTGCACGTTTATTTGCATATCTTGGTCCTGCGCTGCAGCTAGTGATAATGTTTTGCGGCCCACCCCAAACATCCCAAAATTACTCCGTTGCCCCTCCTGCGCGGTGAGCACATCTTTCAACTCACAGCCCTTCTGTTCTGCCGCAGTCACGGCCAAAAGCGTCAGAGAACGGAAGAGGTTCCCATTGCCTGGTGCTGCGGCACCAGGTGTACGCAACGCATCAAACACAGCAATATGATTCACCACACCTCCAGGCCAAGTCACTCCACGTCTGTGCGTTGGGCAATTTTTCCTTCAGTTTGTCCACGGTCGTGCCCTTTCCGGTGCCTGACAACCCCTGCAACGTCATGACGCATCCTTGGCTGCATCGCTTACAGGATGAGTCTGCGTGGCGCCCCTGAGACGGCCCATTCCCCCCAAGCAAGGGCAATCCGAGCAACCTTTGGAAGGACCATCCCCCAACGCAGCAATGATCTCATCAGCCACCTTATCCGCCTCAGACGATACCATCGGTCAAAAACATCTTGCCCATGCAAATCTTGTCGCAAAAGGACTGCTGCATCCTTAGTTATGGCCTGGAATGTACCAAATCCAAGCACACTGTCTCTACACCTGAACCTATGCCAAGTGGCACTCTTGCCAGAGACGCTGATCTTTGCAGTGGGTTCAACCTTCACATCTGCCGGCAAGACCTTGCACAAAAGCAACAGCAAGCAGCAAGCAGAAATGCATATCACCTCCACGTGGTCACCAAAAGCATTCCTTCACCAATTTCCTCATCCCACATCACCCCATCACTCAGATATACCACCATGAACATGCTTGCCTTTTTGTCAATGGCCAACTGGATGCCCTTGGCCAACTTATCACCATCTTCCTGGTCCCTGCGCATGATCTCTGCCATCAAACGCTCGGCCACTTTCTTGAAGCCTGCATCATCCTTAAACCTCTGCAGGAGATGACGAGATGGAAGGTGGGTATCCTCCGGGGCTTTCAACATTGGTCACTCATGTTCCCCCAACTTTGCAAAATTCATTCACAAGTTATTAGTGGATAGTAGACTAACATATAATGTATCTAACTTACATATCCTGTATATACAACGTATCATATCTATGTATATATACATAGATATGTATACATGTGTGTGTGTGTGTAAAATATATTGTACCCTGCACTCTTCTGAATTGGACAACTCATATTCAAAAAATTCTACCTTCTCCAAAAGCTGACACATTTTCAAAAACCCCATCCCCCCCAACTTTTTCATTTACCAAGAAACGCTTCAATGATGGCAGCAGAGGTGATACTGTTTTGTAGCGCCAGGGTTTCTCTGCTGATCGAAGCCATGGCACGCAGGAAGCGGGGGAGAAAAATCGCCACGGCTGCAGCGGTTCCTCCTCCCTTGCAGACCGTTTGAGATGGCACCTTTGTCATGCGAAAAATGCATCAAAATACCGGGGAGATGGAAGGATTCATCAATAATCAACCAATTTGGTGCACTGATGCGGGCACAAACTGATGGCTTATTATGCTTATTGGCATATTGGGTATCAGGACTGCACTCTCATCATCACCATATTTACCTTGCAGCAATCACCAAGTGGTAATGACCGTCTCTCTCCCTCCATAACCTGTGATCAGTGTTCAAGCAAACCCACATCCAGCATCATCCAGCATTCAACTGGCCAGGAACACGTCAACCTCTGTCCCATCGCGTCTGATCCACTTCTTCTCCGAGTACGGCACTGATGAAATCCTAGGAATCTGCACAAATTGTGTGGAATGCTCAATGCGTGGCTGAAAACATCTCAGAGTACTTCAAAAGAGCATCTGAAGCATGAAGACTTGATTATTAGTGGAAAACAAAAGCCCCTTTCTGATTCCAGGAAGGCTCGACCAGCTGATACATCTGCAAAGCTGCAAAAGTCGATTTTCATGCAAGTCAAACACGAAAACATACTATCTGAGAATCTAAATCTACATAAGCTGGGAGGCACACAACTCCAACCAATTGCAAAAACAGAGTGGACAAAATCATCACTTCTCCGCACCTTTCTCGCTTCACACTTCCTTCACGTGGACCTAGCAACCCATCAACCCATTCAAAAAATATCCCAACAGCTCCACATTGCCCCTTGAGGCGACCCTTAACCTGAAGTTTATACCAAACCTGGCTACACCTTTTGATGTTTTTTGGGTTTATGTCACTAGTTTATGGAACCACTTATGGGTGATCCAAGGATTCAAGTGAGAATCCGAAGGGGGAAGCCAATCATCCCAATCTCATCGTCACATTTTGGCCCGCCTGATTTTCCGCCTTTGGCGGCACCTTTGCTCGGAAACCACGTGGAAGCCTGAAATTGCCGTCTCGTGGTGTAGGAAGAGGTGGGAAGGACCTTTGGCAGGGAGGAAAATATACAGATCTGAAAATGATATCCTATTCTAAAACACAATGTTTAGGTATTATAAGCACGTTTTTCTCTGCACACATTTTACATCCATATATCATTTGTTTGATTGTGACTGAGACTCGGAACAACAACCCAGTGGGCGTGTTAGACTTCCCCATTGCCACCACTTGGGCCCCTGGCTACTCCATTGCTGCCACCCTTTCCGCCTAGGAATTTGTGACAATTGAGTGAAGGTGCCCTATAATGTCTGCCATCTTTCTGATTTCCTGTATTATCCATGGGACCTCCCCAAAAACTCCGAGAAAAATCTCCCACACAAATTCCCGCAGGCCTCCACGACTGGGCCTCGCAGCTCTTGGGTGACCATCCAAGCCACCGTTCACAGCAGGACGTTGGAGCACCGACACGGAGCCTGCATCCAAAACCCAACAAAAAAAGCACGCAAAGAAGCAGTGCCCATCAAAGGGGGAGTTGCTGAAGTAATGCAATGTCCATCGGACAGTGGGGATGATCCCTGTCATTTCGAGCCGTGGTATCTTCAATTTTGTCGACCCATAGTTTCCAATCTCGCACGCCTGCGCGTGGCCCCCGACTGCTTGCAGAAGTGCCTGCCCAGTCCACTTCCATAACGTGCTTTTCGGTTTGAAAATCTGAATGTCCAAGGCAAACCGGACCTTAGATTTGTCAAAGCTACTTAGTTGCTACACTGTGGATCCTAAGTGAAAATTGATACTGTAAGAAGAGATGTCTCCTCTGATATATCAGAAGACGACCTCGATGAGTCATTGGTCGGATGGGTGGGCTCTGATCCCGCCGACCTGTCAAAAAAGAACAGAAAAACAACCCTTCAAGGTTTTGCCGGAGAAGGGAAGCCATGTGAAGCAATAAGAGTTTTCACAAACATCACCATGAGATCTGCAAATTCACCAACCCTTTCAGGCCTGTACGTGCAAACAGGCTACTTGCAGAACTGCCTGCCGCCCCAAGACTCTAATCAGCCCGACACTGGAACAATCACTGGCGACATCGGCACATCTCGTTGAGATCAGTTGCTGTAAACAAACCACTCTAGACATATAGGGAATCCAACATAATCCGAGTACAAAGTGAGTACAATCACAAGAATGAGAGTGACAGAGTGCTCCGATATCATGTGATCATATTCTGCTATCAACCGTCCAACCTCGCTCTGTCGGCATTGTCTTTCCAGGTGGGCTCTCGCCACGACCTGCCGAAACTGCAAACGGTCAAGATGTCATCTGTAGAACCAATGAAGGGAGCTGTGGGCCTCAAAAGCATACAAATCGCATAACGAAAACTTGGTCAACCACCAAATAGGTGCCTATAGAAACAGCTATGGGCATCAAAAATCAAATACTTCTTTGGAAAATATTTTGAGGACTCACATTGAAATTCTTCACGAGATCCGCTGGAACCTCGCGATCTCCGGGCTTGCTTGTTATCCACTGCCCCTCAAGCCTCCTCCAGTGAAGAGGCTGGCGTAAGCACCTGCATTACTGAAATCGGTTTGATTCCTGAGCGCCTGCAACATGTTAGCATGTCAGGCCTCTCTCAGTCATTGGTCGGATGGGTGGGCTCTGATCCCGCCGACCTGTCAAAAAAGAACAGGAAAACAACCCTTCAAGGTTTTGCCGGAGAAAGGAAGCCATGTGAAGCAATAAGAGTTTTCTCAAACATCACCATGAGATCTGCAAATTCACCAACCCTTTCAGGCCAGCACGTGCAAACAAGCTACTTGCAGAACTGCCTGCTGCAAAGCAAAAGCTACAACTCAACTACCTCTGTTCATGCAAGTCGGGACATCCGTTTTGCAAGGGTACACACCCAACCTAGTCTACTCAAAGGCCTGCCAATGTCTGCAGCAACACTTCCAGTCCCCATAAATCGAACTACATCATACCCTTCTTCTTGGTAAAGTCCTCACATTTTCTGACCATCTAGCGGATCAAGCATCCAAACAACATATCAATCGCTATCAAAATGCTGTGCTTCTCTTATCAAAACACTCGGCGGAATCTACCTTTACTGCAGTGTATCCCGATTCTATTTACCGATTCATCATTTGCAGCCCCTAGCCGTCTACGTCCTGCCTCTCTCGTTTGGTTGCACCGACTGGACCTCGCTGTCACCCTGCCAGCGTGTCCATCCTGTCAAGCTTTGAACGCAACAAGTACCTCTGGGCCTCTGCGCATTTTTCAATAGTCCATAATCTAGACACATATGTATGCACCTTCATATGTCATACATGTTTCCATCTGGGACGTAGTCTGCTGGCGAGCATCTCATACGAAAACACCTTCATACATCCTGGTGCCCCTGAAATGATCTTGGATGATCCAAACCTCGCTCGGGCGCTCGGAAAACTGGGCTCTCGCCCTGCCAGCCTGCCATGAGCAACTGATTTATGGAGCATTCTTAGGGCCAAACAAACACCAAACCAATCCCAACAAACAGAAGGCTCCAAGAGCTCGCCTCGCTGTACCAGAGGGATCCCACCCCGACCTGCCCAAAAAGATCCGTGATAGACACAACGTCACGTCTTTTTCAAGGCTGCATGGTTAAAGAGGCCATTGGTGGACCCAAAGGAACCTACTTGAAGTCCTTTCAATGGCACATGATGTCTCGAAATTCGGGCCCTACAATCTCACAGGGTTCCGGCTAAAATCCACCATTTTCAGTGACTCTTGTGGGTACTGTCACACACCCATGTCAAAGAATCACATCTTGGCAAGCAACAATCGGACTACATCGACTACAGACCTTTTTCTTGGTAAAGTCGTCACATTTTCTGACCATCTAGCAGATCAAGCATCCAAACAACATATCAATCGCTATCAAAATGCTGTGCTTCTCTTATCAAAGCACTCGGCGGAATCTACCTTTACTGCAGTGTATCCCGATTCTATTTACCGATTCATCATGTGCAGCCCCTAGCCGTCGATGTCCTGCCTCTCTCGCTTGGTTGCACCGACTGGACCTCGCTGTCACCCTGCCAGCGTGTCCATCCTGTCAAGCTTTGAACTGGAAAAGTACCTCTGGGACTATGCTAACAAATCACTCAGCGATATTTCAAAAGATCTTTTTGGATGTTTCACTCCATTTCTTCAAGCACATTTTCAGTCATAACATTTCCTTAGACTATATTATTCATACAGTAAATGTTTCAATAACTGAGACCGCAACTTGGTATGATAGTATGCTAGCGAGAATTTCATATGAAAACACCTGTCATACATCCTGGTGCCCCTGAAATGATCTTGGATGATGATCCAGACCTCGCTCGGGCACTCGGAAAACTGGGCTCTCGCCCTGCCAGCCTGCCATGCAACTCACATGTTGCCATCATCTGCCACTTTCACAAAATCTTGAGACATGCAAATGAACATGATTTGGCATCTGCACTGCATCCACCAATCTCGCTCACTTTTGTTACAAGAGGCACCAACTGGATGAAGCTACAGACTCAATGGGTGTTTTTTCGTCAATTTTTGGAAACCGCTGCTGGGGTCTTTGGGCTTCAGCAACCAGCAAGCAGTCTAACCATCCCTTCTCCAAGTCGTCCAAACCAAGGCCCAACCCTTCGTTGTCCTTCCGGAAAGGACTCGGCAGCTGCTACCTATATAAGTGTTTGGCCTCAAAAAGCGCCTCTCTGTTACCGTGCCTTCCTTGCTTGAAGTTGATGGCCGTAGACCTTTCATTGGAAACCTTGCCCATGCTCAGTGGCGGTGTAGTAGATATCAGATTCCCTACAAGCTCTCAGTGAATCTTTTAGCTCAAGCGCATCACCGGCAAGAGTTGTTGCAAAACGTGATTTAGGGCATCCTTGCAAAGCTGGCGATGAAAGGCTAACATGTCCATGGAGGTTTTATGAAGATCCAGTTTCAGAGTCTGTACAACTAGTCCCGGAAGGCTTGAAAAACGCTGCACATGTGGCATTTGTTGCCAGTCTGCAAAACGTTCCCAGTAGTTCACCACTTCAGGAGTTGCATTGAAGCTATTCCACCAGGGTGGAAATGGATGTCGTTTCCTATTTTCGCTCAACTCTAACCTGGCACCATAGGAGGCATAGCCCCAATTGGACATCTTTTGAGATCGATAAAGGCCATCAGCATCTGGCATCAACAAGGGCATACCCATGCGATAAACTTCATGAAAAGTACGTTGATGCAAATCATTGGGCCATAGAATCGCTACATCAAAACCTGCCAGCTGCTGTAAGGAGAGCCACTGCTCCTCAAATTGCTTGTCTTGTCCAAGAAAGATCACTTCCAATGGATACTGTTGAAAATTCAAACTGACAATCTCACGCAAAAGGGATCGAAGTAACTCACCCATCAATGACACGAAGAATCGTGACCTGAGCACCACGATTTGTCGTACAGAACCAAGCTTTGTTTCGCTTCCACGCCAGCTTCCCTCATTGATGTATAAGGCCAAAGGCGGGACCCATGACACTTGAACTCCAACCTGATATTGGATTTGCTCTGCTAAGAAGCGGCCTTCTGCTAGGAAGCTCATTTGCGGCCTGATTGTCAACAAGGAACGGATGCCTTGAAGGTATCCATGAGCAGCTATCTGTGTCCCATCGAAGTATCGTAAATTGCTGGGTGTCGCAGTGGAGCACCCAAGGCATTGCAAACCATACAGTAAAGTAGAAGACGCATGGACAAAGAGAGGTTTGGAAGTTGCTTCTGCCAGGATCATACAGAGTAAGGTGGGATGAGAACAAACTAGTAAATCAGCCTCACGCAGACGCGCATCTCCATCCACAATTTGCCTTAGAACTTCACGTCTCTCGTTCAAATCAAAAGGAAGCTCATCCAGAGTTTGGGGATGGATTATTCCATCAAGGAATCGTGCAATTGGATCATCATCCTCACTCTCATCACAGCTTCCAAGGAGTGCACAACGCTGCCGGCATTGATGGTTTTGACCCACATGCTTTGGGCAAAAACGACCCAAGAACTCGTGATGTAAAACCATCTCCTGCTGTGACAAGATGGCTTTCTCTGCCATCAAGACTGCATCGAAAGTGGCGGTAAGGTGATCGCCTGACCATAAGGTTAAGCATGACCATAGTTACTGTACTAGTTGTGAATCTTTTAGCGCAACTTCAACTCCAAGTTATAACCAAAAAAAACACAAACAATTTGAACCTGTTTGAGTTGTGCCCCTTTTTGCAGACAACCTTTCAACAAAATCCAATCTCGCCTAGTCCACAAATCCGTAGCTGTTGTAGTCGCAGATGATTCTGTCCAGGGTGCTGGAAGGAGTGACCCGTAGCCTGTTTTTGTAGTGCTTCCCACTTTCTTTGATAAAGTTGGAAGGGTGACCCCATCCTTGACCTCTGCTGTTCCACATTTGACACAATATCTTCTAAGGTAATGGCCCATCCTGAATTTTCCAAAAAGCTGAATTCAATCCCACCCTTGCTGTCAGAATCTGTGACTATCATGTAAGCGGTATCCATTTCGGCAAGGCCTAACTTTGGTGGAAAGTACTTCTTTCCATGAGATTCGATTTCTGCAGGTCCAAGGCCGAGCATGTAGCGTCCTTTGATGAACGCAGCCGCAGTAATTCCAAAAAGGCAAAATCCTTCCAGGTGGCCATCATTGGTGTACTCATGCCGAAGACGGGAAATAAAGCGCGAGCGCCCATGAATCAACACTGCATCACTATCAACGATACCTTTGCTAATCGCTGCCGCTTCATACAGCAGCTCATCTGCAACTGGATATCCTTCCCTTGCATTCTGCAGCAGTTTTTGACGAAATTCGCCCCAAGTAGCATCAAATTCAGGACCTTCGCAGTTCAAAAAGCAGGGGACCCGAAGTTCTCTTGCTTCAACCAAAGGGTCTGCATCTGCAAAACATCGATGTGGATTGGTTGCTGGTGTAGGTGGGGTTAACAAATCCTCCGTGGGACGTTGCACCTCCACCGGCACGATTTCTCCAACAGCACGATGGATACGAAGTACCTCACCACCTTTGACAGCACGAAAGGTGGTGTTTTGCCATTCCCAGCCTGGGACACCAAAATCTTCAAATTGAAGATTTTGTAAAGATGTTTTCCGGTGAATTTTTGGTTATCTGGAAAAAAAACTTAGGTGAAACATCTAACTCATCAAGTCATAAAACTTACAAGTTGAATTCTTTAACAACTTTTAGTTGGGCCTTGTTGGAGATGTTCTTGGATCCACTCCTTCGCTTGAGAGCCTGCCATTCTCACGGTACTCCCTTCAGATGGAGCTGTGGTGGCCGGCATTTCGCCTGGCCAATGGTGAAGCTAGATGAGTCCCAAGTGTAAAACATGCCTATCATTTCGTCAAACAGGGGTCATGATGAATTACCAACCCGAGGCACTAATTTCACTAGTTGGTGGTTGAACCCTCCATTTGAAAAATATTCGTCAAATTGGAAATCTTCCCCAATTTTCGGGGTGAAAATAAACCATATGACATATGTGAAACCACCACTACCATGGCACTTCTTTTTTCGGGGAAATCTCGGAAATCCCTCAAAACACCCCATGGCATTTGCATAGTTGGTCCATTTCCCCACAATGGGGGAATCAGTAATTTCATAGTCCTTGTCACAAGCTTCAGGGATAGCGAATCCCAAAATTTCAGCCAATCCATTTACTCATCCCAATCCGTCTACTAATCCCATCTCTTCAAGTGCCCCTGCCTGGTCCTTCACCATCCGCACGCACTAGCAAAGACCATGCACGCTGTTGCAGTAGGATATCTGTCTCACCCCTACCACCATCATTATTGCCTGCAGCCACCTCCACATAAGTTCCCATAGCCAACAGGCGGTTCAACACCCAGCCAGCACCTCCAGGAAGATTCGTATTGTAAATCGCCACCTGTTTGAGAGAGGAACATCGACCCTTTCAAAGCTTCAAAATTTTAAGCTCGGCTTGAAGTGATGGCGGAATACACAATATGTTAAACACCGGGCCCGTTGCTTGAAACATCTCTGCTAAAAACAGGACTGTATCAATGGATCTTGGGGGTTTCCGCATAGAAAAGTTTGAAGCTTACGGATTTCACAAAGCGCAAGGCACGACGTTGGGATTCATCTTCTCCAGTATCCGCCAATCCGCAGCAAAGTCCACACTTGGTGTTTCAACATCTGGATCCAAAACCAGCAATCCAGGTACCAAATCTCTTGATACCGTCTCCAATAGCTCTGTGGTACTTCCAGCAATGAGAATGACTGAGCTTTGAGGTTCTTCGGGGTTGAATCCCCATTCCTGTCCGATGCTCCTTGCATCAAGCATGTGAACTGTAGTATTTTGTCCTCGCAAGCGGTCAGCAACAAATGCAAGTCTTTCAGGGTGACGTTCAAAAGTCACGAGACGTCGCTCAACATTGGAGGGCCTGTGTGTTAAAGCATTTGCCAGCAATGCGGTGCTATCACCTAGGCCACTAAATAAATCAAGCACTGGCCCTTGACCCATCAAAGCAGCACACCAAATCGTTCGTCCAAATAGAGTAGTGCGCCCTGCACCTCCAAGTGATGGCACAGGAATCTTATCGCACAATACCGCTGAGGTTTCATCCTCCTCCACGTGGTTCTCATTACACACATGCGCTGCACAGAGTTGCAAAGCTACTTGCCACGCTGAGGCATCCACAGCTGCAGCTGTGGAGATGGAAGCAGCAAAGAGTACCAGCTTCAGCATCGTTCTTGGTGATAAAAACCCTTGAAAGTAAAAATTGCTGCAGGTCCAAGTATATGAAATAGTATATGAAATATTGTGAATGCAAAGCACACCCTGACTTTCTGGAGTTTCCAAGGCATTTTCATCATAGCTATTTCTCAGTATCGACTCGAGCAGCTGGAAGCAGCTGGAAGCCTCCATCATCATAGTTCCTCCAACCTCCGGGGGCTTGCAGCTACGACATTGTCTCCAAAAACCCACGAGCAAACAAGTATCTACAAATGAAATTGGATAAAACCCAGTTTCATTTAAGGACAAATGTTGGCAGATCGTAAAAAAAGTCACAAAGTTCCTGAAACTGTGTTTTTTTAATATTTCTTAGTTTATAGGTAACGCAAGCCTCAACCAATCGAACAATCATCGGTCAAAATGGAACAGCTTCAATATATACATGCATCAACTATCCCCACCTCTGGACGACCTTGGATCACATTTCGCATTTCGGCTGTGCACGAGGATGACGAAGATAGCAAGAACTATAAGGATAAGCATGGCTAGTTGGTGGTTGAACCACCCATTTGAAAAATATTAGTCAAATTGGGAATCTTCCCCAAATAGGGGTGAAAATAAAAAAATATTTGAAACCACCACCCAGATGGTGATGACAATATCAGTGACGATTTTTTGATGACAAAACTATGATGGTATTCATGATGAGGAGTTGAAAGGAAGTTTTTGGGAAGTCAACGACCCATGGACCAAGATCTTCCCCCTGCAACCGCCCAGCACCGGTTGACGCAGTTTTTTCCCTTTTCGCATCATGTGTCCTTCCCTGCTGCGGAGATTGATGATATTATTCTGTATAGCAAAGCATAAATGATCAAAATATATCAAAATCACATTATGAATCAACATGATACAAATGTTACAGTCCTTGTCCCATGTTCAAAGCTCACTTTCCATTTCAGTACCATGCATGGATCTACCGGATTGAACCGCGGGAGCTCAAAGATCCCAATCATGGCCGCAGGTCCGTCAAAGACCGCTGAAGATCTCGTGGCGTGGATCCAGGACTTTCATCTAAACGAATCCCTCGGGCGGCGGCGAAAAAAACGAGCAGAACACGAAATGGGTTCAAACTGACTCCGTATCCATATAGATAAAAATGCGTGTGTATATATATACACATATATATACATATGTCATTGTATGTCAATATCATTCAATATCTATCAATCTCTATCAATCACTTCAACTCCTTACACGATTTCTCCTGGGCCTTCTGTCGTTGCTGCCCGCCGGTAGCTTTGCCCTGGGCTTCTTTTTACACCTGGAACCGACTGCTACGGTGATACAGGCCAACCCAACCAACCCAACCTTGAGACCCTCGGTAACCAAAACCTGCCTGTTCGAGGAGTTCCTGATGGTGAGGGCGATACCTCGGAGGTTTTTTGGTCAAAGAGTTTCGGTTTCCAGGCAGGTGTTACAAGGTCGTTTTCCAAATTCGTTCTTTGGCTGCGGATCTGCTATCACTTCCATTGGGCCAGGACCCCCAAAAATGTAACAAAAGATCATTTCAAGCCCATAAACTACCTTACACAACTAGCTTGACACAGTCCAAAGAGTTCGAGGAAGATCAATACCTTGCAAGCACTTTCGCAGCCATTTCCATCTCTATAAACCATCTTTCCGGTATCTCTTCTGACCAAGCTGCATCAAGAGCCTCCAAGGTCTTGGAAGGTGCCTCTGAGGATACGGTAGGAACCGGTGGCACATCAAAGCGCGTTGCGCTGGTCGCGGCTTGCGAAGTGGAGCGGTCGCTTTCCTTCAGCACTTCCTTGGGCTTGAAACATGGTGCTTGCCATCCAGGAGGTGCTCCAGCCATCGCATTGGCGTGCTTCAAATCATCTAGCCAACCTTTTGAAGCGATGGAGGGAATGGATAAAATCCAGCTCTGCCAATTTGCTGTCACGTCCAAAAGAGAACTTCCTACATTCATGATAAATAGACCCACAACTACTAGGGGGGGCAACCTGAGGTTCTCAAGTTTGACCGTTCTTTTGTGGGTTTGGAGTGGTATCCTACCCGGATATCTCACCTTAATACCTCGCGTTTTTAACGCATCACCTTGATCTCTCATGATGTCTCACCATACCTTAGATGTTCATTTTGCTCGGACTTTTTGGTCGCTTTATCCTTTTCAGATCTGTTTGGCATCTGCATCTGTTTGTGCAAGTCCCCATGCCTTTTCGATGCTGTTGATTTGTTTTGGATAAGACTTTGGTTAAACCATTGTGGACCCTTCACACGTTAAAAAGACTCTACTTTCTGAAGTCTAAGTAAGTGGCCCATATAATGATGGTCTATAGTCTATAATTTAGTCAAATTTTCAGCGCCTGGCAAGGGTTTTTCAGTTGGTCCTTTTGACCTGTTCCAGACCTTTGAGAATCTATACCATAGATTTGCCCCCATGTTAGAGCCTCAGTACTTGAGGGTATTTAGATAAATGCTCTTTGAATGACAGGTTGCGTCAAGGATCACAAGTTGAATCCAATCTAAACAGCTATGGACAGGGCTCAGCAGACCCTGTCCAACCACGGAGGCTGCAACCCAGGAACCTGTAATCAGCTGATCGATGGGGAGCTTTGCTGATTCTGCACCAGCACCAAAGGGTGTAGAAACACAAAAGCCTGCAAGCAAACAGGCTCCCTTCTCACAGTGGAAGAGTGCCCAGTATGATGCAAACGTTGGCATATACAGTACCCAAAATGCTGGTTTTGAAACAGTGGCTCCGGCTTTAAAATATGGCCATTTTTGGAATCAATTTGTTAAATTCCTGGAGGGTACAAGCTTTTGAGAAGCCATCATTCTTTTCACTCGGTCAAGGCTCGAGTTCTTGCCTGCGTTCATTGACAATCAATGATCCGTTGGTTTTTAACGCCGAGCCTATCTCCAGAAAAGCTTGGTAAAGCACTGGAGCACAAAAGCATTTCCTTATGCGATTCCACGGTTTTTCCAGGGCCTATTTTGTAGGAATTGTAGATTCATCAATGATAGATATCCAAATTTGTGACACCTGAGTACTCAATTGTGCAGTGGTGGGGTGGTATCATATTTGCTACTGTGTGCCTAGCAACAATTCTAACACACAAAAAATCTTGCAGGAGAAAAGAACGGGAGGACCACAACCATTGGTTTGACCTTGTGGACTTCCCTCAAAGAAGGATACGCAAGATGGGTGGTTTGTTGGTTGTGCAACAAAAGCTTCTGAACATCAAGAAGGGGACAGCCGCAAGAGAAGCAAGGTAAATCCCCTGTCTGAATGTCCATAACCCTCATGTGCCCTTTGTCAAATCTACTGCATGACACCTGAACAAGAAGCGAACCCTTGAGAGCATGTCCCAGAAAGTCTTTCAGTTTCAATGTGCCTTCTTCACCAGTAAAAAGCATCAGTGCTTCATCAAATTTGACAGTAATCAATCCAATCTACCCCCTGGAAATTTAACATAGATACCAAAAAGTATGGTTGGGAAGATGTATCTATCTCCTTTCAAAAATGACTATTTTTGGTATCTCCGTTTGGTTAGATTTCGGGTGTGCAATTTTTTTCTCGACTTCTGGGACTTCACTTCAGCACTTCCGACCTTTTAACGGTCCCAGTTTCAAGGCTTGGATGATCAAGACTTGCACATCTGTGTCAGCCGAGTGATTGGGTTTCGGTTCCACCTTACGTGGCGAAGTTGCTCCACGCCAAACAAGGAGCACGTGTGAACGTGGATGGAAAAAGGTGGCAAGCAAAAAACAGCACTACTGTTGATGGAAGAAATCCTGCTAACCTGTTGATATGGTAAATATCCCCTTGTGTACAGGGTCTTATACATCCCAAGTGGTGCAGGATTTCAACCATCAACAGAAACGGGGAGTTGTGTTCACCAAGAAACTCCATAGAGCGTCAATCGCGGATCGATATGCACCAGGAGCGAACCCAAACAGCTTCCTCTAAAACGGTCAAAGGTCGAGAAGAGGAATTACCCTCTGTGAATCACATTTTCGCACCTGAAAATGGATGATTGGAAGACAGTTGTTTCCTTTTTGGGAAGGCCTATTTTCAGAGGCCAACTGTTAGTTTCAGGGAGGGTAAAATTTGGGATTGAGCTCACATCAAGCTAGTGATATTGCTGATAGCATAAAAAAAACTCGAACAGAACCCGGCTCCCCAGGTTAGGATTCCTTTTAAAAAAATGCTTTAATTTTTACATCAAGCTGTCCAAAAAATGAGCCATTCAACCGTTGATGTCCATCGCCTACTAGTCACCATCCAAGTTCACCAAGCTGCTTGCCGGATGCCATGAAACTCATGCGCCCGACCCGGTTCACCCCGGTCCTAGGGTGAGGCCCATGCTAGTGGCACAAAGGATGTTGCCTTTGTTCGCAAGGAAGGCAATATCATTCGTCCCGTTTATCCATAGTCTAGGAACACTCGTCATTTTTTCCTACTTGACAATGTGGCTATTCGTCTGAAAACTCCTGAGCCCATCCACGAATTCTTGGCTCTCAAAAGCAGACGTATATAATTGCTATGTCAAGGCACTTACATGGACCACAGCCGCCAAAGTATGGGTGTAAACATATGGTACTTGCACCTCTCCTTAGTGCGGTGACGACAACTATCTCAGTTTGATCTCGGTCGAATTCCCATGGAACTTGTTGCGATCCAAAAGGCTCACGGCACGGATTTGCTTCATGGAATCTTGCGCTGACCTGCAATTGGAAGGAATGGCCGCCCAGTCTGTGCTGACAGAGAGGAGGAGGAAAAAAACAGATTCATCGAATCACAGTATCGTTACTGTATGCCTGTAAGCCTATTATCTATACTATACCATAGGGCCCTAGGAGTTCTATCAGTCCGTGAGTGTATCATTGCAGATGTTGATCAACCCCATCTCCATGCATCTCCCAACATTGTCCAAAGCCAAAGCGCTTGACAATTTGCAGCAACCGTCCGTAGATGGGGCTCGCCATCGGCGGAATCCTAAAACGTGCAAGCTTATGGTGCTTCAAGACTTCATCGGTCCATTTTTGGTTTTTGCACCTTGGTTTTCTAGCTTAAACTTGACTGAAACACCTCTCACGAGTTATTCAATATCAAACATACCATATCTCTCTCTCTCTCTCTCTCTGCACGGCACGATAAATTTCTATAGTCATTTTTTAACTCACCATCCACCCACAAATGCCTTTCCGACATAAAAAAAAAACATCCTCCCCAACCCAAGTCGTGAGCAAAACCGAGAGTCTCTCCCTCTTGTGCCAACGATCCCAAGAAGGAGGCGACCCAAACCCAAATTTGAATCGCCGGATCGGCCATCTTCTTGAGATCCTCTGATCCGATCCAGCCCTATGGACCCCTTTGAAGATTACGCTTGGGGATAAGGTTGCCGTTTCAAAAATTGGATGATATCAATTTGATATCAGCTATGGTTGTTACACATATTCATATTCGTTTCCGTTGACACATGTCCTTCAATTACTTGAGGTGAATGGGGTTGTTCGCCAAAAGTCCGGTAGATTGAACCCCCCAAGAGAAATAGGTGATAAGATGGTGGTACACCTTCAAACGTCCGGCTCCAAAATCCCAGCTTTGTCCTCCAACTCTGTTTCCTTGGTTGGCACAAATTTGCTCTTCAGAGTCACTAATGAATCGGACTCCAAACTTGTTGTCACATACTATCAATCTGGATTTAAGATGACTTAAGTAGATTGAAACTGGATTAAACCTCAACATGACTGGTTTATGCCGGTTTCGTGCTTTTGCCCAGCTCTCTGAATCCCACTAAGACTTACAGCTGCTGCCGTGCTCTGCTTTTCTTTGGCAATTGATCCCTGTGACATGTCTCCAGCTGCACTAGGTTCCCTCCCACGTTTACGAATCATGTGTTTGCACGATGGGCAGTTCCATCTTGGCTTTCCATGACTGCAAACATTCAAGCCGCCACAAGGGGCGCAAACGTGACGCAACACTTGATGGATACAATAGTCGATGTTGTTGGGGCAATCAAATTTGTAGGGCGAACCATCCACTACCAGGAACTTGCAGTTCTTATGCACTCTCCGGCACAGGGCATGACCGTTATTGGGCACCAGAACTGCCATCTCACCAGTCTTGGGGTGTTGAAAGTACCAATTCGTGCTAATAAGATAGCCACACACATCACATTTCAACGTTTTTGGATCTTCCTTCTCTACAACAGTGGGAAAGGAACGGATTCGTTTTCCTGGAGAATAGTAGTCTTTGATCATTGATCGATCCTTCAGTTTTGCACGTCGAATATGCTGCACGCGCTTGTGAGGAAGGCGCTCGCTGCCCGGCGTTTTTTCAGCAGCCGCTGGGGCATCCGTGTCATCGGCATCCTGTAGGAGATTCTTCAAGCGAGACCATGAGCCAGAAGAACTTGCCAATGAAATGTCCCCAAACCTCACGATTTGGGGTTTTGGGCGGATCACACAAAAACATATAAACACATGTAAAGATATGGGCCATATGGTCATGTGAAACCAAGATTTGCCAAAATGAGTGAAGGATGTTAAAATCATCATCTTTATCTTACAGCCGAACTGTAACTAAAACCACGTTTCGTGCAGAAGCTGCGCCTTTCTTCGAACTTCTCCAGGAAGATGGTGATGCGGAGCACTGCTGGCTCAACCGTCTTCCAATCCAGGCCCAGGGCCCGCCATGCACGCAAGCTCTTGAAGAGAATCTTCCGAAGATGGCCTTGAACCCAACCTGCCCCCACTGCCACGGAGCTTTCGTTCGAGACTGTGCTTTGGTTGTTGTCAGCCACTTCAACACGGGGAGGTGACAAAGCAGCTGCAGATTGGAAGATCAATTGCAGCAAACGTTCTGGGTGCACTTGCTTCACACGCAAAATCTGAGCCAAACGTGCTGAGAGTTTGGTCGTTAACCCCTCACGAGCTTCGATGGAAAGATTCTGCCAGGTAAGGATGTGACGCTGGAAGCGTCGCATGGGTGGAAGCTGAGGAGAGTCCACACAGGACAGCATTTGTTGAAGTTGATCGATGTCTTCAAAATGTTCACTGCAAACAATCTGCCCTTCCTGTGACATTTGGCGTACTCGTGCCAACACAGGAACCAGAAAGCGCTTGAGCTTGATACCATGTCGATGTTTTCGTCCCTTTCCGTGCCGCAGCATTTGCAAAAGCAATCGGATTGGCGACATACCCTGAAGACCTTGAGGCTTCAAGATTACCTTCTCTTCCAACAGTGCCACCCAAGCACTCACATGACACGCATGACGCCTTAAGTCAGCAGCTTGAAAAGAGGTGAATGCATTGAAATAGCGGTCCAGGACCTTACCCTGATTACTTTTTTGAAACTTGCCAGCATGAAAGCGTTGGGCCCGTTCAAACGTGGCCGCTATAGCCATGACAAGTAGGAAGTGAGCTGAGACTTGAGCCATTAGCACCATTGCCATCCTTTGCCAACGAACCCCTCAGTGCTATCCTTTTCTAGTTGGTGGTTGAACCAACCCATTTGAACAACATTCGTCAAATTGGATCATTCTCCCCAACTTTGGGGCGAAAATTAAACAAAATGATTCAAACCACCAGCTAGTTACCCAGGTTTTTGGTATGGAAATCCCCCCCCAAAAAAAAAAAAAACAACGGATCCCCAACGGACTTGCCAAGGTGCCGTCACATGCAACAAAGGGTCCTTCAGCTCCAACATCCTGGAAAAAAAAAACCAAACTAACAGCAAGTTCGCCCCTGAAAATAGGAAATAGGCCCCAAAAGGACATTCGTATCCCAACCATTCCCAACCATTCCATTTTCAGGTGCGAAAATGTTATGTTAAGTTTCAGGGAGGGTACATACCAATGTATAGCCGCCATGTAACTGTGCACCAGTGTGATGTTTAGATGGTTGGGGCTGTTTGGATGCAGCCCTCCTTTTCCTCAAACTTTCCCTGGAATGTTGGAGATTTTTGAAGTGGGTTTCTGGTTCGCTCCGTGTAAAGTTTGTTTGGGATTCGGACTTCTTACCACTGAAGCGTGAACAGTGTATGTTGAGCCTTGTTCAGCATGTTATCTTCTTTGTCTTTCTGGTCTTCTTCCCAGGCTTCTACATAAGATTACACGACATATTGAATTCTTGTGTACCTGCGCATCCGTGACAAATTTGATATGATTGTCGACTTCGCCTCATGGTAATAGCCTTTGACCTGCAAGTATGGTCTTGACAAACATGCCCTACTAGTGAAAATCTAATCACAAGTATCTATTTTATCTTTATCTTACATTCCATTTTACATATACCAGTATTTTTCTATGTAAAATGTCTGGGGGGCGCACTGTCTACCTTACCCGCAAAACAATGTGCTAATAAGGTAAGCCTCCTATTTCAATAGTAGCCAAGGTGCCTGTCCCAAATCTCCTGTGGCAGGCCTTCCTTTCGGTCTTCGCCTCAGTGGAACAAGAGTACGCCACCTCTCCCTTAACCCCCTTAACCATCCTCAACCCAGAACAGTTGAGGAACGTAAAGTTCGGTCCAATAACCATGCCTTAGATTCAGTGAACCCCAAGGCAAAAAACGCCCGGCAAAGCCTCTGGTGATTGAGAGAATTTCAACCTGTGCCATGTGATGACCTGAGTTTTGTTTGGTTTTGTTAGACACTTCTACCGACATCATATCTGTACTGAACTAACTATTGACATTATCACATGGGTGGTTTGTTTCCAATTCATTTGGAATCCAGAAAAGTTGAGAGACCTTTCATAAGACTTCTCTGCATGTAGAATTTTATCTGTTCTGCTTTTGGGTACTCATACAGCAAAAATCTCAGTATATCTTCGCTATGCTTCCCTTGCCTCTATCACCTTAGAACTAAATTCAGAAATACTTAAATCTCCACCCTTTTCAATCCTTTTTTTTCTTCTTAACTCCACCACTTGTTGAGTCATTCTACCCAGCAGTAAGCTCCATTAAACTTACTAATTCATCTCCTGGAAAACCCCTGAAACCTTCACCGTGCCAACACAACTCAGTCGCCCCTCAGGATTTCGAGGTACTGAGAGCATGCCATACCTCACAGGTCGATCAATCTTTCCGATGCTCACTCCCAAGGCATGTAGCCTTGGTTTTTTCCACACCAAGCTGCAACGAAGCTGATGGTGGAAAGCCATTCACCGTGAGTGTTGAATAAAGGGTCCTTTTTAAGTTGATCCTGTAATATAGAGATATATTTATGGAGATCGTTATGTATATATATATATACACCTACAGTATATTGGATTATATCAGATCTCATTTCAGCTCTTCTGGTGTTTCTATAGAACCATTTCGGAGAAAAAAACACCACTAGCTTTCAGATCCGCTATCCGCTATTAAGTTGACATTCTGACATGGAAGTTACTCTTGAAACCTGCGAAACGCTGATCACCTGCTGGATGCTTCCCAGTTGCTGCATCTGCAGAGCGCGAATAGCCTCTATGGGTCATTAAGACGAAAAACACGGAGACTGTCGATACCATGTTTTTTCACACGCAAATTGGAAAAGACCCAAAGATGTTCAACCTACGTTGAAACTGGTAATATCTCCGAAAATCCCCAGGGACTATACCACCATTCCTATTTGCTTTGGCATTTGGAGTAGCTTTTTTTTCGCACCATTTGGATCCATTTGGACACTTCTGGACATGCTTTCAGAAGTACTCAACTCCCTTGGGCACCAAAATGGCATCATTTTTGGCCTCAAATAGACCCAAGAAGGATTCAACACAGGAGGTCCATCTCGCCACAGAGTTGGTGATGAAAAAAACCCAGCAACAGCGAGACAAAGACCTTTGCTGTTGATGGGAAGACCGGTTGCTTCACCCACAATGTTTCCCCAAGGTGATCATTTACAAATCTGGGGTTGGTGGTTGGAACCAGGACCCATCTCAAAAATATGTGTCAAAATGGGCATCTTCCCCAAATAAGCCAAAGAGGGGTGAAAATATTAAAAAAATTTTGAAACCTTAAACCACCAATTTAGAAATCATACTTTAGAATCATACTTTTTTGACTGGGCCAGCGGAGTGCTCCCTAGCCCCCCCCATCATCCAAACAACTTCCTAACTCCAACCCGTAACCCGTAGCCTTTAAACCCAGGATCTGTCATGACCGTGGTGATCTGCGAAAACTTCAAGGGATCTACAGAGCTGGGATCAGCCACCAGAAGAAATTCCAACAAAGCCACGAACAAAGTCCAAGCCACAAATCCTGACACAGGATTTTAGATTTGGCCCTGAATCAAGCCGCCAAACCCTGGAAACCAATATTTATATCCAGCTAGGTACCATCTGTGGCTTCGTTTCCGAAAATGTATAGGGGACAAATCTGCAACCTTGTGACACAACAGGATCGACAGGATCACCACGATCATTCGCGACGCTAGACACTTAACCATTCATTGAAAGGTTGCCATGTTTGCTGATGATTTTACTCCACAAAAAAAATAGATACGTATACGGTATACTTGACTTCGAGGCGGGAGTGGTTGATAGACTGCTGAAGTTCTCGGGTTCTTTCTTTTAACAAATCAAGGTGCTATAGATCATCGTGTGCAAGGATGTGCTGCGCCAGACTGTTGCATCAAAGGAGAGCAGACTCATCCAGGATATCAAACCTTGCGTTCGATAACCTCGTTGTTACACTTCTGGTGCCATGCATCCAGGCACCAGCTTTCACTGATTTTCGACGCAACTGCCCCAGATAGGTTTCAGCATGTTTCATTACCTCATTCCCTCATGCTGTTGTTGTTGGTCTCACCCAAAGTTGAAGCGTAGACTCTTTTTGAAGATTCTGAGCCAAGGAACTCATCTGGTTTGAAAGATCGATGTCTTGAAAAAATGCCGAACCGTAGACACTGATGTAGAGGAAGAAGGCCTTGGGGCAAAACGACACCTAGCATGGCTAAGTGAAAATCCTCTCTAGCCGCTCCTTCAACCCAAACAACAGAGCTAAGGGGATCCTACAGCTCCCTAAGCCTCCAACGCAGGTCCCCACAAGGCTCAAAAAGATCAGAGACATGACCTAAGTGACGCAGGCACGCACCAAAGCTCTTGGGGAAAAAATACTTTTTGGATTCACCAACAAAAAAAACCCAACCACGTGGCAAGTTTCAAGCCAACCTAGCCAGGATGCAATTCTTACTTGTCGTCGATCGAGGTCCTTTGAAGCTGTAAAGAAACAAACATCATCTACTGCAGTTTCAAGTCTCCCAAATTTCCCCCCCCAAAAAAGCAACACAATAACAAACCTGTTGATCCTGTTGTGCAATTAGTCCGCAAAACCAACGAATGGAAACACGAAAACAACCCAACCTGAACAAAGGTGTGATGCGAAGTGGCATCTGGCGGTGAATCATCGGGAGATGAAGGTGCCGATTCTGATGTCGTGTCCACCTTGCAGGCGAAGCATTGGGTAAACAACAAATCAAATACCTACCTGATAAAAGCGCAACATGCGAAAAAACCATGCTATGTAAATATCAATGTTTTCCAAAAAAACAACTGCTAGTTAGTTGGGTGATTTCATTGTACTTTCTGCCTGCGCCGTTTGCCGCACCTCTAAATTTTCCAGGTTCCATCCGGGCAGTTGTAGTAGCGCAGCTTTTCCCTGGGCCTGTGTTTGATGAAACACGGGTTGAGAATCGCGGGTACCAAATACCAAACTTTGAGAATCCGGGAACTTTTTTTTAAGCAAACACAGGGTGAGGTGCCATAATTTCATGGGAATCATCACTCATGGTGGTTAATAATCCACCAGTAAAGGCCTTGGGGGGTGGGATTTGGAGGGGCGCCCTTAGATTCCCATATGATAATTCTGTAATTTATCAGTACTCAAATGCATCTTTCATATAAGATAATCTTAGGAAAAAAAAAGGCAATTTCTTTTGAAAAACCAAGGCAGGCTGAGAGTACACCCCGCAGCAAAGCTCAAAACGGAAACACCGGAACCGCACCTCTTGGGCTTCAACTACTGACCAAATCAGCACAAGCCTTGAGACGTTTTTGAGTAGTTTCTTTGAACTGAATGGATATGGAGTGAAAAGTACCATATTTTATTTCATAGTCTTGTATATATAATGCAGGAGCTGAAGAGGTGTAATTTAAGTGTCCCTTCTTGATGTTCCATTTCTCGGAATTTGCTGCACTGTCTGACCCTAGACCAAGCCCATTTCAATGAAGTCACAACGTTTGCCAACGCATCGGTAGCCTTGGCAGGGAACAGCGTGGGGCAAACCTAGTGGATCTAGGACTTTCTGGATATGATTGGCAAATCATGATTTGCAGTGTAGCACATTGAAACCAAGAGATCCATCCTTCCTGATCCATTCATTTGAAAGAGCCTTTACCTAACTTTACATGACACCCAAACCCTTGCCGTGCCGTACCACCCAATCTTCCTGCCATCTTCCTGTGAAGGCTGCGTTGTAAGACAAGGGACAAACATCTGACGCTAATAAACCATCAGGGGTAAAGTGATGAGCCAAACAGCTCTGGAAGGCGGGCATGATTCCAATCCCGTCTCATGGAGACGCCGGGAAATTGCACCCTTTGTGGTTGTCTTTCAAGGACCAAGCTGTTAGCAAAAATGAAATGGTTGAAATGTTCTGAGTCTTGGACCAATCTCGAGACCTCAAAATCAACAAGCTAAGAAGTCATGCACCAAATTACCTGTGACAAAGAGGGTGGCAAAGACCCCTCCTTTTCACCCGGCAACGGCTCCCTTACCACACTGAGCTGCCCTAACCATCCGTTGGACCGCCAACCTGACCTTGGGGCTGGTAGTGGGAGTCGACCAACAATCGGATGGTTCACGTCCCAACGAATCCAGACGCGGCAGGTGTTCCTTTTGCTTGCCGCCTATCGGAGCCTATCGCTTTACATCACTTTGCCAGTTCTGGCAGGTGTGACTCTTACCCGTCTTACCCAGCTGTCTCTGGCGCAGTCATCCGACTCACGCAATCCCATGATGAACAAATAGGCTGTGCCTTAGGCCCAGGATGCGCAAAATGTTCACGAATCGTGGCCTCTCTGTATCGTGCTTGGGTGACCAGAAGTCAACAAAAGGGGGCACTTAATTCTCCCGCACCGAGAAGGTTGCTCAATGAAAAAAAAATAAAGAAATACTCCTCCGCAAAATAGCAAATATCTCTCATAGATGTCCCACAGGACCCGTTGTAATCTCCTACATGACAATGATCCAACTCGTATTGAGTCACACCGAGGGTGAGGGTTCCACTCAGTACTACTCCGCGATGATGTAGAAAAACCACAGAGAGCTTACCTTTACCTTTGCTCTTTGAGAGCTGGGTGGAGCGCTAATGGCGTGTGGAAACGACGGAAAGTCGGTCTCGTATTGCTGGGAGGAAAAGTAAGTGAGAGGTTGCTTCTTGGGTGTGTGGCTGCGTTCGATGGAACAAGGACGGATCTCAAGAACAAATGTCCTCTATACCTCTCAGTACAGCTGCTCAAAGAAATTGCAAATATAACTCATAGATTTCCCATGTGTCTCAAATTCATACCTCATGCTTCATCAGTCCAGATGACTCAATGATGAAAATGGAAGAAGCTCCTTCAATCCACTCAACACTTCCATATAAACATCCTACAAAATCCCTCAGTAATTTCACCATTGGCTCCTTTAAAACCTCCTCGTTACGGCGGTTACGAAGCCATAAGGGTCAGAAAGATCGCATCAGACAGGTGCTGAGTGACGACTGACCCAGCAGGAGGGCAAGATTTCAGTGCAGAATTCTCCCTTTTTTTAAGGGAAAAAATCCCCACCAGAATGACCAGAACTGAGAAATTCGGCTCCTGGGATGCTCCAATGACAAAAATGATGATAAAAAAACAGGGGCAAAAATCACATCATTACCACATGAAATTGGGCATTACTAGGCCACGAAGTCATCCCAAGGTCTTTACAGCCACAAAACTGTGCAAAAAATGCTGAGGGGAGCGGCATTTTTGCCATGCAGCCCTGCGTCATGAAAAGGGGTCACTTTCTCAGACTTCTGGGCGCTCAGCAATTAATTCCAAAGGGTTTGCCCCAGAATTTCTGAATTTTGTCAGCTTCCTCCGTGCCTGGGCAACTTCCGTCTTCCATCTTTAAGCTGCCAGTCTGGAAGGCATGCCGCGAATCAAAATGTCGAACTTCCCCCGAAGAAAACAACCAAAAAACATGGTATATTCAAGTCATATCATGCCTATGATGCCTATCTTTGTGCGCTTTTCAGGGGGGTATCACTCGAGCCTTTGTACAAACCAGATCCAGAGCCAGGAGGGGAAAGCAACGGAGCTTGAAACCCGCAGCGTCAAGTCCTGTAAATGTTAGGTCTCTTCTCTTCTGGATCAACATGAAAACACACCTTGTTTTTTTTGGAAAAGTCCAACAACAATTAAAGTCAGTCGTTTTTTTTTGAAAAAAAGTCATCAGCTACGGTGGCTTCCTCTCACACAAGGACCATGGTACTAAGCAAAGCCGAGTGTTTCTTTCATCTCGGCTCTCAACATCAAGCCTGTCACGTTGACGTTCGGGGGCGACCGAGAGGGTTGATGTGGTTGATACTTCAAATGTGCCAAGAAGGGCGATGCAGGGTTCACATCTTCCGTTGTTTCATGCAGGGAATGAGGCCAGTCAAGGTTTGCACGGGCCTCCAGCCGCAGGTGACTTTTCAGTGCCCGCGGCATGCGATTCTGCTGGTCCTTGAAAGCCTTTGTCACGGTCAGCCTGTCAGGGGTGAAGTGGTCCCTTTGTGATGTTAATAATGGACATTGTGGCACTTGTCCTACACAACCGCGTTTCTGCGACACCATCAGCAACATTGAAACTGCATTGGTCCCAAAGGATTTGCATGATCTTGCATCTGCATAGCACATGTGGATTGCCAAATTTTCTCAATGTTTCCAACGCCATGTCTTCAACAACATCAACCCTTTTTTTTGGGTTGCCCCTGTGATTTCGAGGCTCCTGTCCCCCCCCCCAAAAAAATGACCGAATTCCGCCATCCTGATTGAAGCTAATAGCAGTCTAGATGGCCAATCAATGACCAAGAGATCCAAACCTCAGCTCCATCGATTGCCCTGCCGATGCTGAAAACTGTCGAAAAATGCCGGCTGCCAAAGGAACAATTCCCCAACTGCAAGCCGATGTGTTGAAGGCCCAACTTGATAAGCCAGTTGCCATAGAGATTCACACCTCAATGTTGCTGTAAAAAAGAGAGTTGGTTGAGAAATCTAAAAACATCTTAAGATGTTGGCACTCCTTACCAATGATAAAGGTTGTTTTACTCAAAGATTTTGATTGAGATGCCTCTTTCTCCAGGTTTCTTTTTGTGAACACTGTTGCACCCCACATTCCTTACCACGACAAATAATCATTCAACCAGCCAAGCATCGAAGAGCATGGATCTGTGACCCTGAAGGGCCAGTCATCATCTCATCCTGAGATGAAGGATGAACGGGTGGGCCCCTTTAAGCCATCCAGCCAATCAAGCAATCAACTAATCAAAACCAAGGAACAAAAACTTCACATAAGTTTAACAGTTTAACTCAGTTTAAACCTTTAACTCCTCTCAACCAACAATTCAACCCCAGGTCAAACAGAATCAGTGATTAACCACCAGCTGAGACTCTATCTGAGCCCCTTCGCCAAAATATGGACCAACAAACTCCGCATCTTTGGGCGGACTGCTGGGAAAGGGCAACCGCACCTGAGGTGGGGGTGAAGTCGTCGTCCTTGTCACCTCATGTTATGTAACACGGACCTACCATGCCCATACCCATATCCATCAACACCTGTTTCACATGTAGTTTCACCCCAAGTCCAAGCACCAAAACACCATACCAAATAGCTAAGGCTAAGCCCCGTTGTGTTGAACATTTTCTTAGGTCACCCCTCGGGTCGGTTGGGCACCTGGACAGGGCGAAGGATTAACTTGATCCTCTTCAGTGCAGTGCCTTGGAGATTTCGATCCATCGGTCCACATTTGATGGAAAAAGTGTCCTGCAAAAAATCCTGCACCCAAAAATCTTAAAATTGATTAGAAGGTGTGCTGCTTAGCTTCTTCATTTATTCATCCAGAAATTGTCATTCAAATTCTCCCCCAAAAATCCAAAAACCTTTTGATTTTAAAGCCTTTTTGACTCCGTGTCACGAGATTTCAAGGATTGTCGGATGGCATCCCCAGTGGCTTCGCACAAATATACCAGCCATCGTGGACCCATGCCCAGCCACACTGCCACGTAATCATTCCTGGCGACGCGAAATGGCGGCGCCAACATGCGGCCAAAGTGCGCAATGCTTCCAAATGTATGTGCAATCCATTTCAATCCACCAGAAAATTCTGATCTCCCTCCACGCCTCTTCCACAGCATGGGCTTAAGCATCTGTTCGTAAAGCCTCACTCCCAACCCAAGTATAAACCCCAAGGGTCCGAGTCCAAGTCCCAGCCTAAGCAGCATGTGGATGCTTGAGCTGCCAGGAGACGTTCTGGTCGCCGCAGGGTCCAAAAGGAGCTTGGAGTCCTCTTCATGAATCACGCAGGCAGACATCAAGGTGCTCACCGCTTCCAACCTCAAGGCGCGACCAGCCTTACCAACTGCTGCTTGCTCAACTGCACTCAAACGTCATGCATTCAAGGAAACGCCAAGAAGCCCCGCTTCTGTTGCAACCTCCCGAGACACTTCACGCCACCAATCCTCTTTGGGAACCACGGGAGGAGCTCCAGTTTCGCCCAGGTCGTTCGTTACAGTCACCTCGACTCACAAGTTACCATCTGGTATGGAAATCAGAAGCAACACGAACCTCAAAAAACAGAAACCTGGCCTTCCCAAAAAATCAACCGCATGGATAAAATACAGGATTGTGTCCGATTTCCTTTTTTGAAGTGGGGCAGTCCAGTGCCTCCATCGGTTGCAGCTCTAACGGGCTGGGCGGAGGCCTTAGGATACAGTGAGACAGGGTCCCTCGGTCCCCACCAAAACTGACTGAGACTCTCCGCATAAGTTTTCTGCAAAATTCTCTGCCAGGAAACTGCCAACTTGTCAACGCAAATGCATTCCCGTCAGCCTCCGACATTTCGTTCGGCCTGTGGTTTTTGACGTCCAAACATCAAATGTTCAGCAATACAAACGACCTTGCAGCTAGCAGTAGCCACTAGGAAATCTTTGGACAACCACCTTCTTTTGGCCATATGTTCATGACTTTGGAATCCCGATTTCATTTGAACCGCACAAGCATCAAAATCGCAAATCCAACAGCATGAATGAGCCATGATTCTTGAGAAATTCCCAATCACGGACCACTTGAATCAATGAAAAGTCATCTTGACTCCAAAGCCAGAAATTCTAAGTTGGGGTATAACTGCTTCACCACATCCGACTACAGAAGTCGCAACCGGTGTCACTGAGCCCAGTTGCGTGCTGGCAGCTGTACTGAGCTCGTCTAAAGACTCCTGTCAGTGACACGTGCGGATTTCAATATAGAAAGAGGGCGACTGGTGTGTCTCAAAGGAATCTTATCAGCCCCGGATGTGGCCCTCAGGGGAATGTTTCGCTGGTCTGTTTTGAGCCTCTCAGCTCAGGAGTTTTTTCTAGTCACCCTTGTCGTCAATACTGCGCTCTGGTCGGCCAAAAATGAGGGGTCTGTTTCGGGGGTCTGTTGGCGCCACTCCAAAAAATGCGAACGCATATGTGAAATATACAAGTCATATAAACGAGATGGATAGATTAATAGATGGATGGATGGATAGACAAACACATGTCTTGGGATATTTTCATATACATTACACAAACACCCGGAAACTGGGAAGAGGAGTGGCCATAGCAGGCCAGTCAAGCAAGCAAGCAAGCAATCAAGCCATCAATCAATGAAACAATCAATGAAACAATCAATCAGTCAAGCAACCAATCAACGAATCAATCAATCAATCAATCAATCAATCAAGCAAGCAAGCAAGCAAGCAAGCAGTCAATCAAGCAAGCAATCAATCAATCAATCAAGCAATCTATCAATGAATCAACCAGTCAGTCAAGCAACCAGTCAGCCAAACAAGCAATCAATCAACGAATCAATCAGTCAATCAAGCAATCAAGCGAGCAATGAAGCAGACAAGCAAACAATCTATCAACCAATCAATCCATGAATCAGCCACATCAAACCACGTTTCATCCAAACACACCACAAAATGTACCACCCCACCCCATCCCTGTCCCATTTTAAAAGACATCCCCTCCACGTCATGCGTCGACCGTCAAGAGCCGAGCGTCGACGACGACTATATACGACGACAAGGACGATGACGACGCCGACACCGACGCCGACGCCGACAACGACGATGACCACCACCACGACGATGATGACCACCCCCAGGAAACCCTGCAGCATTGCTTGTAAATTCTCAGGCGTTGTTCATTTTGCGCGTGAATTCTCGTGCAATCATGAATCATCTCACAATGTTCTCTGAAAATTCTCTAGTAAACTGCTCTCATGGCTCGAATTTGCGTGTGAATTCTCACATGGTATAGTGGGTATGCCCGCAGGGTTCCTTTTAGATTCTTAGGTAGGCTGCTCCCAAGGCTCATTTTGCACGTGAATTCGCATGTTTGCGTGGGTATGAACCTGGGGTTCCTTGTAGATTCTCACATAAGCTTCTCACAGTATAATATGTTTAATCAATATTTTTGTCGGATCCTGAAATACTCATAACATTATTACCCCAAAATCTGTCAATGGATCTTGGACCCCGCTCGGTCAACACTTTTTACAGATTCAGAATGCCTCAGAGCGCTTATCTTTGGCCCTAGAAGCATGGCCATGGTGACACAAATCAGGTGGAAACTTGTGCTTGCCTGGAAGGAATCAAGGATTGGTTTTCTTCGTCGGCCTGATTCTCGATGAGCTCTGGCACTCGCATTCGTGCAATAATGCAACAAACGGATACCAGACTCATACCGATGGCAAAAAAGAAAAACATCATGAACGAGAATTCAAACTGTCGAGAACTCGAAAATCTCTGTGGGTCCACAATAATGAGAATCCACAAGAAATACCATCCAAAGGGCAGAAGGATTGAGGCTCCAAGCAGCCAGCAAAAACGTCCAGGGTTCCAGTAAAGACAGTTGCAATCCTGGGGACACTTGGGACAAGTGAAGGCCTCCTTAAAGCATCCGCAGGCGAAGGCAGCCAGGATCCACAAGATGCCGGCAATCTTCAGAACCCAGACTTTGAGCAAATTCTCGCGAACAACATCAAGACTCTGGCAGATGCTGCAGCTGATGCCTGGATCCTCAGCCTTCTTGCATTCCTCATGACATTCCAAGTCCGAGACGTCCACAAAGAGCAAGATCAGGACGAGAATGCCGGTAATCACCCCAAGAATAATACTGGCTATGAAGCCTCCACTTTTAGGATCTCTAGCGGAACCGGGACACTTCGTCATGAAACTGTGGTTGCGATGTTTGAACTGAGGGCTTGAGCCAAACTCAGTGTGGCAAAGTGTTGGGGTCGTGCCTGTTCCAAGGCTCATTTTATGCGATCGGAAGTAACTCCCCCGATCTTGATGAACATTCCCAAGTCAAATGCTCTGGCGTTTCACATTTCGAATGGCATCACCCCTTTTCCTTGTGATTTCTTTGTTTTCCTTTCTATGTTTCCTGTTAACCTTCCATGTCACTGGTCTGCTTCAGTTTGGCTTAGGCTTAGACGTTTGTTTCCCCAGCATTTTCAACAAAATCATTTCCTGCCAAACAAATTGCTTAGAAAGTTTTGATGCAGCCTACTTTCCCCCACATTTTCGGGGTTCTTCATGCACTGTAGTTGATATTTGCACTCCATTCACCTGAAGCAGAATCTTCTGAGATAGGAGTGACTCGATGATTCCATCCCTCCTCCTCCTGATCTGAAGCTGTTTCATCCTGCTGATCTGCCTCAAAAACTTGAGGCATGTCTGCTGATGGAAGGGCTTATGGTCTTGGGATATCTCTGGATTACACCCTGGAAAATGAACGGCTGGAACCTAAAAAATCACCCAATTGAAAAGCAAAACTTGATTCTATTAACATCATCTTCCATCCACCTCCTTTTTTTGGGTTCCAAATGTCAATTTTCCAGAGTGCACCTCATTTCCCCAACCCAAAACTGAGAAAATCTCATCACAAATCCGGACCTGGACTGGAACAAAACGTTTGAATCTAGCAAACCAGCTCAAAAGATCTCGCCTGTAAAGAGGGGATCAAGATGTACCAAATTGAATCCAAATTGAAATTGATAGAAGTTGTCGAGTCTCATAGACCTGAGACCTCCCAATCCCAACAATTTCCCAGCTTTATCCTGCCACTTTCCATCCGCGGTTTTAAGAGACAAGGACACCTTTCCAAAAGCAAAGCAGCAGCGAAGGGCTGGCAGTTTGGCTCTGCACCTACCTTCACTGCATGCTGCGAACCACACCAAAATGATGTAATTATGCCTGCCTCGTTCACCATCTTGGAAAACTAAAATTGAAACATCCTAACCCACCAACCATCGAACTTTTATTTGAATCTGGGTCCCCAACAAACATTGACAAAAAAACATCACTTTCACATCCAAACACAACGTCACAATCTTCCCCAACACCTGGGCCGGCCATGGCCATGGAACCAGTCGATCCAGTCGTCCCACAGGCTGCAGACTTCAACGACTTTGATGGTAGGAATTCAGGAACTTGGATGGATAATTGGGTGGATGCGTTGGATATGATATGGATCTTAGATATGGGTATTTTGAGTGATATTTGGATTGGATACTCTTGATCTCATTTGTTGGATCCAAATCGTTGTTTTTCAATTGGGATCCTTGTTGGCTTACTTGCTGTTCATTGGCTTGTTTGACAGTATCACTTTGTTTTGGATGTCCATCCTGGGCATATTCTGCTCCCCATCCCAAAAACACAGGTCATTGAACAGCAAACAAAATGCTGGATCCAAGATGATATGACGGATTTCACGCATTTCTGACACATGCCCCCAAAAAAAAACATGCCTTAGTATATTTTTCAGCTTCCATCAACAACAGGAATGTGACAAAGCCTTCACAGTTCCTCACCTTCGACTTTTAGAAATCTCGATTTATGTCAGCTTTCCACATCTCTCCCCCACACTTGGACACCAGACCAGCTTGACCTCGGTTCCAGGTGATTTGAAATGACACCTCCCAAAAAAAAACTGCAGAAACTCCCAACCCATGTGAGCAACTGTCAAAAACCCACCAGTGACATTCCATTATACTGGTTGGTTAATAGGCATCCAAATAGTACGATATAACCCAACCAACCGGTTTTTTTGGATCTCATTTTTTACCCATGAAAAACCACATTGCTCCACAAACAACAGCTGGGCTTGCCCAGACCAGCTCCAATTGGACCAAGCCTATGGTGAGCTTTCGATGTCAATGGCACATCTCCATCTGAAAAAATATTACAGTAAGTCAAATTGGATCATGTCCCCCAAGGAAGAGTAAAACTTAAAAAATATCTGAAACCACCACCTAGACAATTCTGGAAAAGGTGATATGATTCTAACCATTTTGCCTGAAGGACTGCTTCCCTCCCTTTTCCTTCTCCAACCCGTAAACCCTCGTTCCTGTCCATTGCTGTCCATGGAAGCCAAAAAAAGTTCTCCGTTTGATCAGACGCGTGTCATGTGCTGATGTGTTGTGGGGTGGCTTTTCTGCTTCATTGGCACCTTTGCTCAACAAGATTCAACATGCTACATGTGAGATGTTTGGGATGCCGACAAATGTGTTGGATGTCATTTGGATCTTCTGTGCGGGGCTTCTGTAGTTTGGGTCACATTGTGGTCACATGTAAAAAGGTATGTAAAAACATTCCTATTAAGTTTAGTGCCTATCTTGTACAATGCTGATGGGAATTTGTGGCGCTGACTTCTGCCATGCCTTGTCCTCGCGTTCAGCCCGCTTCATTTATAAAAAGCTGCCAAATGTATACAATTTTCGTCTCATTTCAACCAATCTCTCATCATTACATCATGAGTTTCAAGTGGCCGGCGGAACACATGTGAGGGCAAACCATCCACCCGCAACTCTCAGGACAGGTTTTTCTCCCTCACCCGGTCCACTCTCGTCGGGGAATGCTGGGAGATGGGTTTCCAAGTCAGCTTAGGCAGTTGGGCATTCAGGTGTATCATACCACCCACCTGTTTCTCGGAAACCAGTGACCCAAGTTTCCAGTGACTGCTCGGGTGTCGGGTAGCATTTGATGCTAGCTGTTTTCCGGCGATCTTGGGATGATCTTCAGTGGAACTTCTGACATTTTCCTGTCAGGAGAAGGCTTTCTCTGATGGACCGTGACACTGGAGTCTTGTTGGGATTTCTGGAAGTGAATTGCAACTGGAGCACTGCGAAGCTGGACGAAGGCATCTCCACCTTTACCATGCCAATACCGCTCCTGCACAAGCATAGCAAGGTGTGAGCATTGGAGATAAGGTTTCCCATCTTGGGTTGGAAATTCCATCACTATCAAGCAGAAGGCGTTCAGCTGCTTCAATAGCACCTTGTCCATTATGGCCACCAAAGATATAAAGTTGTACTTTTCGGGTCCCTGGAACCATGGAGGGTTGCCAACATAGACACACTGCACCCAATCTGGCCGATGGCATCTCAGTCAGCAACTCCCAAAAGTAGCCCCCTACATCAAAGCGTTCCACAACTGACAGGGCACGACCTCGACCTGCATGGCCTCCCGCTACATAGACTGAACCCTTGGCAGCTGCAGCGAAACAACCCAAGCGTGCCGTGGGCATGGGAGGGAGCCGCGACCAGCGACAGGGACTGGTCGCAGTCTCCGAAGGCCACAGCAAGTCGGCCGAAGCCAGGAAGTGGCCACTACTACGACCTCCCATGACATAAACTCGACCTCCAAGTGAGGTGGCACAACATGCATCACGGCTACAAGGCATATCTGACAAAGTTTCCCATTCAAGATTGTTGACATCGAAGCGTTCTGCAGCAGCCAAAGGGAGATCATGTTGACAGCCACCAAGGACATAAAGATAGGAACCACAAGCTGCTACAGCACATGCTTCCCTGCAACTTGGCATGTCAGGCAAGGTTTCCCAACGGCGAGTGTCAACATCAAATCTCTCCGCAGTATTCAAAACATGACCCTCCTGTTGTCCGCCGATGACATAGATTTGCCCATGCAAAGCGGCACCAGCACACCAACGTCTTTGAGTTGGCATGGTCGGAAGCAGCTGCCAGCAATCCTTGCTAGGATCATAATATTGGACACTGGCCAGCCTTAGGTGTTCAAACTTCAGAATCAACCCCATGACACAGGTAAGTTGATACCTGTAGTCCCGACCCGCCTTACCCTTTGTCTCACCACATGATGATGTGCACTTTCTCTCGCTAAACCCAATGTCAAGCAGCTCAGTCGTGGCTAAACATCCACCCAAGACGTAAAACTCTGGAACCGCTTCAGCGTGCAACTTCGGAAGGAGGCACCGAACACCTGGGAGCAACGAAAAGAAACGTTGCTTTGACTTGGTTCAAAAAAATCCAAAAAAAAAAAACGGCATTGTTTTGGACAAGATCTGCGCAGCAAACTTTGATTCGAAAATAAGGTGTTTTTCATTCATTTCTTCACTTTCCAGTGGTCTTAGATCAAAACTCACCTCCCAAAGACTTCCCATGTTTCAGGTATGGCATGCTAAGGTTCCCCACTGTTTCCACTACTCTTGGCCACCGCGGCAAAGGCCCTGGTGGCTTTTAAACCCCAGCAATGGCAAAGTCCACGTGCCATCTCTGGCAAGGATAGCAGTTGCTCAAAGGCTAAGGCCTCAATGAAAAAGCAACTGAGCAACTGAAATCCCATAAAAGATACTCATTGGTTCATGACTCAGGATCCTTAGGTTTAATCTAAAGATACCCGGGTAATTATTATTATCCCTTCTAATGTATAGCAAAAGCACCAGGGTTTTGGTGGACAACTCATCTATCAACATGGCAAAATCCCCATCCAAGTCATCCACCACCCCACCCCCAAACTCGCCTGAAGGCGCGCACGTCTCACGGCCTCTTGCACCAGACATTCGGTGAGATTCAAACGTTCCAAGCGCTGACACCTCAAGGTCGGGTGCAGGGAGTTTCCAGTTGTCGGATTTCCATGACGCAACGGAAATCCATAGGCAAAGAGAGAGAGAGAGAGAGGCATTGAAGAGGCCTACTCAAGTATATGTGCCTAATACACGATGCTAATTTATATATTGAATGCTTCACATCATGTAGATATTGTACAAATATTTTACAAGCCTTATGTTTTCCCCCCCCTTGCAACAAACGCGCTTTCAATCCAAATGTTTTGGCTCCTCAGATCACCCCAATGGAAGTGACGTTTCCAGGCTGTCGTGCCTGCCAACAGTCTGTTCCACCAAGATGTCCCGTAACAAAGCCTTCGCATCAAAATGCCGTCGCTGTTGCATCTAGTTGGTGGTTGAGCCAACCCCTTTGAAAAATATTAGTCAAATTGGATCATTTTCCCAAGTAACGGTGAAAATAAAAAATCTTTGAACCACCACCTAGTGCATGCACTAACTGCACTAATTATATACCTAGACTTCTTCGCTCGCTTGGCTTACTCAGTATCCATCGGCTTGGTGATTTCTTTCGCAAAGTCGAGGACGTAGCTCAACAGCCACACCATCATCAGCACAAAGGACGCACCAAGACTTGCCATCGCTACGAAGTTGCCACCAAAGATCACCAGGTCACAGAAGCTCAGGGCAAAAGAGGGAATGTCCTCAACAAAGCGCAAACCAATCTTGTACCAATATCGGTATTTCTCAACTCGACCTAAGCTTTCAGGGGATAGGAACCACATGACCATGGATCCAAGGACTGGAACCTCCATCGATGCTGCTTGCATACGGATTTTGGCGTATTCTAGCTCTTCCTTCGCTTCCTCGTTCTCCGGATGAGCCTTCCATTTCCTCGCTGCCCTCATCTTCATGAAAGTGACCAGCAGCATCAAAGTGCTGAAGTGCATTACGATCACGAGAATCAGCAAAACACCAAAAGTGCCCACTGCTACCTGCGCGTTGTTACTAGTAACAAGCTGCAAAGCTGCAGCTACAAGCAACATGCACATGTAGAGCACTATCCCGAAAAAGAAGCACACAGCAGGCAAAATGAGTACTTTCATGCACACTCCCGGCATGTGGTATCCCAAAGTGAACATAGTTGTGCCAAAGAGCGTCAGCATTGCGCCTGACCACAGACACACGGCCAACCCCAACGCATCTGAATCGTCAACCTGATCATAGATCACCCTTCTGCAAGCAGCAAAGCAGTAGAAGGCTGTTGACAGAAAATCCACCGCCTCGATCAAATTTACACCCACCTGCAATGCTTTCTTATAGGAAGGGTGATCAAAGGTTGCCATGGCTTGCTTGAAGGCCTCCGGTACGTAGTCTGACTCTACTTGTGCAGGTCCTGCCACAGGAGCTGAAGGTTCAGCGGGCGTAGCAGGTTCTTGCCCTTTCACAATCTCATTGCTGACAGCAACTGGGCCTGGTATAGCGGAAGGAGCTGAAGGTTCAGCGGGCTCAGCAGCTACAAGCCCTCTCACCATGACATTCTCCACAGCCACCGGCTTTGAGTCGACAGGAGGGATCAATGACGGAGAGATGGGAGGCATCGGGGGCCCAGAGGGTCCGACCGGAGGAAGTTGTGGCATCTGAGAGAGGCCCGGAGGAGCTGGGAGAAGGCCTGGAGGAGCTGGGAGACGCCCAGAATCCATCAATGAATCAACGCAGTGCCCACCCGCCTTGGGCGGGGTGGATGAAAAACTGCTGCAAAATTCCGTTTTGAAAATGGCTTGAGCCACAATAACTATGTATACATACTTGTGCACATATGGTACAGAACCATACAGAACCCACAAGAGAATGCTTGCTGAAAACACTTCGGCACACCTGGGAGCTGGTAGAAAATATTTGATGGAGATGAGCTGAGCTAATGCTCCTGCGGGAGGTCACGTCTAATTTCATGGCTGGTCAACCTACCCCCCTAACGTACCCCCCCAGAAATAAGGGTTTAGTAAGGCCTTATTAAGGGAAACCGATGGTTAATAATCCGTTAATAGGGCCTTATTTCTGGGGGGGGGGGGTACGTCAGGGAGAGGTGGGTTGATTAGCCATAATAATTCCATCAAGCCACAGCTCATCTTGTCTTTGCGCAATTGCCAGTGGCAGCGTCAAGGTTTCTGTGGTATAGGCAGCGCCCATAGCACTTCAGCATTTCCATGGCTTCGGCAGCAGCCGATTCTGGGATACTATCAACTCATCTTTGAGAAAATTGAAGTGACAGAACTAAGATCACAATTTGATGCTGAATATCTTGTCTAGCATCAAATATCAAACTTTTGTGTGTTCAGCCCACTTTTTCGACATGTTTTGGCACCTCTAATGCCATGCTTCAAGAATATTTTTGCTTAAGGCGACTCACGAGAAAGATCATGAGATCTTGGAAGCAAAAGGAAGGTGTGTTAGATTTTTTCGATATGTAGACCTATACAGATATGATATAATATATTATATAACTATACATATATATTACTCAATATATTATACATGCATGTCGGCTTCATGTTGTTCTTGGCCAGGAATCATCATCCAGTACTGGAGCCACACCCATCGCCACCAGCAAGAGCATTTTATTACTATCAACATTACAGTGTTCATTATATTCATCATCACCACCACCATTTTCTTTGGCCTCTGCTTCTGCTTCTTCTTCTTCTTCTTCTTCTTCTTCTTCTTCTTCTTCTCCTTCTTCTT
>DF240767.1:0-51003 GCA_000507305.1 Breviolum minutum Mf 1.05b.01
CTTTTCAGTTTGATTTATGCCTTTTCAAAATGCTTTGTTGGAACTGTTTTATCCACTTGTCCGCAAGTCTAGCTAGCTTTTCCAACAAGTAGACCTGACCAACTTTCATTAATCCCCGAGGAGGTATGTTTGGGCCATGCAAAGGCTTTTCCCGGAACGCACCTCACCGATGGCCTCCAGCAAAAGCTTCATCTCCTGGGCAAGTTGAAAATAGCTTAAATGTGATTTGTGGGTGTTTTATATCTCTGAGCACACACACACACAAGGGACGTGACACCACTAATATGTTCATGGTAAGTAACCCAAAATGAAAACGTCAATATATAGATATATATTATATATATATGGTGACGTTGTGATAAAATTTATCCAACAAAACATGCTCAAAATAAACAAAGGTTGACTAGATTGATGTCCTCCTTGAACATCACTAACATGAGGTTGATTACCATCATTCAAGGCCATGGGGGTGATGTTTAACCCTGTAAAAAAGGCCCCAAAAGGGTGTTTAGCAAAGCCTGATAGAGAGTACTACCACAAAAAAAATGCACTCCTTCCTTTCCCCCAGTCTAAGAGATCAGCTTTGAACATGTTACTTATTGAGGATGTTCCAGATGTACAACCCCAAGAACAAAACAGATACATGAAACTCCAAAGAATCAAACCTCCTCTACATCGTAACTCATAGGAAGATTATCAACTCAACAATAACTTTCCCAAGTGCTTTGGTACATATTTAAGTCATTTCATTCTGATGTCAACCCTTAATCTAGTTACTGGTTTTAGCCCAGTTGAAAAAAATATGCTCGTCAAATTGGATCATTTCCCCAAGGTAAGGTTAAATATAACAAATATCTGAAACCACCGCCCAGGCAATGTACCGTTTCAAAACCATGGATTTCGCAGCTCCTGTGTGTCAATGGTGCCGCTACCATCTTGGTCAAAGGTGTTGAAGGCCTTTGGCTTCAGACAGCGAACTTGCCCCCAGGCTACACCCCTCTCAGTGCCACCTTTCCCCGAGGGAAACAGAAGGCCTTACTGTTGATGGGCTGAAATCCAGCGATCACCAGTTGAGGTTGGTAGTTTATCCCACTATTTAGGTTTGGGTTTTATACACTCCAGGTGGTTGTTTGAGATTTCTGAACCATTAAAATTAAGATAAAATTAAGAGTATTCAGAGATTCTTTTTTTACGTCACAGAGTCCCTATTTTAAACCCCTTAAAAATATCTTGATCATGTTTATAATCCCCTAGGCCTAGTAAGGCCTTATTTCCATTGGCCGGGGTGACATGGCGGGGGGTAATTCACAGGATGCCATGGGAAATGAAGTAGTTCATTTTGTTGAACAAAAATTCTGGGCCTAAAATCATTGGCGGTGACTGCAATCCGCACCAACCAAATCAAAAACCCATCAAAAATGCACCCCAAATGGGTCCAAATTCCCATCATCCAGACTCCCGTGGGATGAAAATCCAACCGCCTCTCGGCATTTTTGGATGAACTGTTCTTCCAACACCATGACACCTCAAGGAGCGGCGATCTCTCGACGGTGGTGGTGATCGTTGTGGCTTGCCCAAAAAACAGACCCCAACAAAACGGGAGGTGAAGATATTACAAAATGATGTCATTCCCTAAGCACACAAAACACAAACACAAAGAAATCACCTGGAAAAGTATCATCCCAAGCCTTATGCTAGGTGTGAGCTCTTACTTTTGTGGAGGGTACTGGATTTATCTAGACATATGTTCTACAAATGTTTGCTCACTTCCCACCACCTCAATTCCCACGGTCAACCACCCAATTCACCAACGATGACATCATGACAATCATTAAACTGGGTTTTTTGGTTGGCCCACCCTTTTGATCATGATAATTTGGATCTATCTCCCCACCCAGGATTCCAGTCACCACTAGGATTAGTACAAGTCTTTAGTATCTTTAGTAATTTCTGCATAAACCTTCATTTGCCACGATTGCATTGGGCCGTAGATCCAACGGATTCATTGGGTCTGATCCACTCAATCCGAAACAGGTATATGCAGGAAGTCAGCATAGCAAATGGGACAAGCTCTTTCTTAAGGCGGGAAGGATAGAAATAAGATGAAATAAGGTAAGATGTTGTAAGCTCGCAACACAACTTACTAGACTACTTGGTAGGTGCTAGCATAGCTTTCTTATCAAAATCCCATAGTATTCTCGTAAAGTTAAGGAACGTACCAACTCCATTGAACAAAAAATATGTTTAAGCTAAGATGTGCTGAACAGGACCTGGTTCCATTGTCAGTCCACTTACTTAAAGAGCTGGATTGAATTTCACCCTGTACTTCTGCTCACCGGGAATCATGTTGCTCCAGTTACTCCTTGTGAAGTACTCCGGACCTTAAAACATTATTCTTCCTGCAAGCTGTCATCTGGATGCTTGGCTTGAATTGGTAATTCCCATTGATGACATCAATTTCTCTTAAAATTTTCAACTGGTCCCTGCACCATTTTCCCATCTTCGTTGCACCTCAGTTCTTCCGGGGTAAAAGTTCCGATCCGATCCGCTGTCCCCCGAGTCACGGTAAGCCGAAATGCATCTGCAGGTCCCAAAAAGATGGTAGATGTGCAAATAAAGCCATAGATTTCAAGAGCGTCAAACGTACATACATAATGTACACATGTGTAAACGCAGTAAACATATATGTATAGGCAAATATAAATCTAAATACATATATGCAGTATGAATGTATTCAATTACAAGTCTGAGCATGTAAATAAAACAAAATATATGCACCTCACATTTGTGTTTAATAAATGTCTGCAGGTATGGGGGGGCACCCTTTTGAGGCACATGTCGCATGAATCCACGCAAGATAACTTGTAAATGAAGGGCCATTCATGTGTTTTAACTCCAAGTTCTTGCTAAACATCATATTACAGTAGTTACAAGTTCCTTACCGACAATGACAAGCTCATTGAAGAAATCCATAAGATCAATCATTATGTAGATATATATAAACCCTGCCACTCATCACCAATACCAGCCTTGGATATGTGTACTACAACTGGACAGTCCATGAGTCTATAAGTCCTTCCATTTCTGAAACAACAACCTTCAGCATCAGCTTGGGGGGGATCCATAAATTTCATTTATCACCATTTGTCACCATTTGGCAACGGCAACAAACAGAAATGGCCGCATAGCAATTGCAACGACACCAAGTACCCACGGCCTCTTCGTTACACCTCACTTTGGAGCGTTCGTAGCTGGGTTGATATTCTGCTACGGCCTGACGGGGATGGATACGAACATCCATGCTGAACAGAACAAGTCTTGGGAAGTTAGTTGTATGTAGATGGGGTGTAGTGGTTGTAAAAATATGTAAACATATATAGACATCATATAAGAACATAATAATGATAAACATGACATAACATAATGGCATCTAATATCATCTCGAGTCTAGAGGTGTCCACTCACTTTCTCGACTTGGTATAGGTTCCATGCTCAGCAGTTGAGCTCGGATATCAAGACAATATCGTATCTTGTCTTGTTATAGGTATACATATCACACCTTGGGTGGGTTCTTGATAGCCCGGCAACTAAGGATTGTGAAATTCCATGTTGAAAGATTCAACAACAATATTTTCATTCAACGACGACAGCAACAACAACAACAACAACAACAACAACAACAACAACAACAACAACAGCAACAACGTCACACAAATATATGTTTCTATGATATACATACAGTACGAGGTTAACCAAACACTTCATCAAACACTTGCTTTTTTTTCCCAATGCTTCGTGTATACAATGTGAATTCAAGGTGATCTGCGAAAGGCCGCAAATGAATTCTGAAGGGTGTGAGGTTAAACAAAAAACTAGAACATTCTACCTGGACCTTCCAAAGGGTGCTAAATGGTTGCTAAAGGGTGTCAATTCACCATCCTTTAGGCTTTAATGGGTACTCCTTGGAAGGTGCTGGAACATAGATTTAGGTACAACATATACCGTCAATGCAGAGAGTGTCCGTGGTGAAATTCACGAAGTAAGTTGGGTTTAATTTAGTGTTTTTATTCGTAGGTCCACATCTGCGGGGTCATTTATTGTATGCAAGGACTGAAAGAAACGTTGTTGATCAATTCCAAAGCTTGACTAACCAAAAAAACTAGTTAGTGCTGCTTATCATTTCCAAACTTGAACCCTTCGAGGAACACAACAGGTACTAGAGTAGTGTAGATTCGACATCTAAACAAACTTCAGCAAATAAATTGACTGCACAAAAAAATGCTTCTGACGTCAAAAAAGGAAACACCTCTTTTGGGCAGCTTCATTTGAAGACGTGCCCATCATAACACAAAAAAAGAAAGCATAAATCAGTGAATGCTTCTCAATGCTTGTGATATCTCAATATAAATACATTCGAAATGGGCAAAAGAGAAGACTTTCAATAGATGCCCTGCGGANCGCCAAAAGTTTATATCTCCATTTGCACTAGTCCGAAAATGGCAAAGAACAGACTTCCAAATGGAGCCACTTCAACAGTCTCCAATTGCCCCAGTCAAACCCAGGTTTTTTGACGGGAATTACATACTGTATCCCTTCAAACGCATCTGACAAGCGTGAAATTCAAACAGATGTGGACCAGCGACACTGTGTTATTGGCCCCAAGAGCTCCAACATGGGCAAAGTCCAGATTTGCTTGCCAACAATACCCATAACCATCCATGGGACTGGTATATCTAAACTTAGCTACATTTGGTTGAGTTGTATGATACATGTAGGTAAATATGATATACCATACATGGATCCTATTTGGGATAATAGCAATGTAATGAGTCAATAGTTTCGTTGGTTCGTTCAGTAGCTTGGTGTTTGGTTAGATCTCTTGAAAACAGTATGTCTGTGCAAAAAAAATACCACAATTGTCATCTGCTCTTGAATAGGCTGCAACACTAAGCATAACAACACAAATTAAAAAATTGGGGATACATGAAAGAATGAACAATCCTTTAGAGATCCAGTCACCTTCTGAGAATGATAATGGAACCTAAAAATTATGCTGAAGAAGTGATTGGACACCCCAATCATATCTGAGAACATGACTGGATGCCTAGGGAATGTGATTGATTGTCAGACCTCTGGCTTGTTTTCAGAAACAAAGAAAACACACGTTCGAAAAGTCAATGATACTGCTCCAATTGGGTTCCACCGTACCCAGGATGATCATGATGATCACTATAAATGCATCAAGTGGGTAAATTCAACAACAACAACAAATCATGCAAAACTGCAACACAAGACCCTACTTCCAATGATATATGATAAATATATATATATATACATATACATATATATATATAAATATATATACACGTGTATATATATATATATATGTAACTACATACCAAACAGATGTTATACATATAAACCATATTTATCTACACATACAAATACAATAGTTCATAATTCATCAAAAGTAAAAAGTACCAAGGTTTTATTCCAATGATATTTCCATGATACTACTGCCCCTTTCGGCAACAAGCCCAACGAATCGCCCGGCGACCCATCAAAAACCACGACCTCTCTGGCCATAATTTCGAAAAACTTCTGGTTGAGATCCGTGGCGTCTGGACCATCAAAGGTCTCGGTTCGGGGCAACGGGGGTTCCACCGTTGGGGGTTCAACGGTGGAACCACGGTTGGTGGGAAGTTACCAACGGCCATGGATATCAATGTTAGATGGCAAGCCAGAAATTCCGGCAACCTCACCAGTTTGAGGTGAAGGTAGTCTATCTACCATTATTTACAGGGTTTGATGAATAATACCAGGTGGGTTGGGAATGGGATTTCTTAACCATCAATAGTATTAAATGGACAGAAAACTTGATTGTTTGTTCAATTTTGATCAGTGAGTCTTGGTAAACTTGGAGGATGGTGTGGACTTTTTATGTATTAAACTAAACATGTAGATGGTCAGATTGGTCAAATGGTTATTAAATCGTGTCGAATCTTTCTGATACACTTTCATGGTCCAATGTCCGTTGTCGGTACGAATCCTTGTTGTAAGGTGATGGGGGGCTTGAAATCCTGTGTAGAGTTTCAATGTCCGAGGAATCTCACCTCTGAAAATTTGTGAACCAGATTTTTAACGCCGAAACTGAACCTCTAGAACCTGAATCATAACGGAAATCCCAAATGGAAGCTCCTTTTGAACGCGGATTTTTTTTCAGATTCCATGATGGAATTTGGATTGCGGAATCCCAACAAACAAAAAATCATTTCAGATTCACCTCTTTTTTTGTGGTAGACAAACTACGCTTTTTGTTGTTGGGTTTAAAGTCTCCTTTTACCCAACCCCGTTTCCGGGTGGCGATAGAGATCCGATCTAAGTCTCCGGACCATGCCACCCGGAGGACACTTCCGCTCCGCTAACTCTTTGGCTTGCTCAACCTTCGGGGCCTCAGCGAAGTGGTGAGACGATGTGAGGCCCGTGGAATTCTCGGTGGGAACATTTCCACAACCGAAGTGGTGAAAACCTGAAAAGTTACAAGTTTCCCCCCAATAGGAAAGGCGATCTATCTTCCTTCCTTTCCCACCATGGCTTTCAGGGAGGATGCTGTTAAACTTCGAGGGTGTACCCTGATAACCTCCCTGAAACTTACAGCAAAAGAACCTGAAAATGGATGGTAGTGTACCCTCCCTCCCATAATCATGGTTCAGTGAAAAATGGGATGTCTCCAATAGTTACCTTTCAAATACAACCGTTTTCTACTGAACCATGATTCAGGGAGAAAGAGCAACCATGGAACCCAAAAATGACGGTTCGGAAGATGATCTTCCATACATTCCTTTTAAAATGGGATGCATTTTCCAGGTTCCAGCCATATGGGAGGAGTATCCCATCTGACTACATGGTTTTTTTGTGGACTCGGTGATTCCACGGCCTAGAAGAACCCAACAAACCTCTATTCAATTTTGGGTTGACCTTTAACTTGTTGGTGGTTTCAACCCATCTGAATAATATTGCTGTAGTCAAAATAGGAATCTTCCCCAACTAGGGGTGAAAATAAAAAACATTTGGAACCACCACCTAGTTAAATCTTAAGAGTGGAATGTCTTAATTAGCTCTTATGGTCGAATTTGGAAACTAGCGCTTCATCCTTTATTTCTGTGATCCAAATAGTTCCCCCTATGATGTTGAGCAACTTTTTTGGTTGATCCAAATGTCAAAAAGCTCTCTCTTTATCGCTCCGACAATATCATGACAAATTCCACAATATTTTCCAAAATCGCTGCTGCCTTTGAAAAGGGGTCCAAACTCACACCTCCAAACATGTTTGAAAACCAAAACTATGTACTGGAAGGATTGCATTCTTGATATTATTGTCCGTTTGAGAATCATCTACAACAGACATAGAAGACTGTTCATCAATCTCTGACCAGATCCATGCAGAACAAAACGTGAGACACGATAAAATTAATGGCATACATCTGCTTGTTGCTCAGCCCTCATGTTGTCACTAAGCACAGCCCAGCAAATCAATGTCCATAATGTCCAATTGAAGGTAGCTGACAGCAAATTCAATGAAACTGATCTAGTTGTATTTGTTGTTAACATATGGGGTTTACCATTTAGGTACGACCACATATCATTTATCCACCTGAATTGGTGCAGCAACATCCCACTGACCAAAATCCACGAGCGCCCCATTGTCACACTTTTTTGTTCTGCCTGTACTGTGGGTCGGCATCTGCGAAGAGTTGTCCAACTGCAGTCCAACAGCATGTTTAAACTGCAACTAAAGCACTGATACTACTGATGTGCTAGGTCCAACCTAATTCCAAAGCCTTATAATTTATAATGCATGGGAATCTAAGGATACTTTCCCCAATGCCACTTTTTACCCCATAAAATAAGGCCTTATGGAAGGAGTATTGACCACCTCTTTGACCCTTAATTATAGGCCTTTTTAGGGCCTTATTGCACGCAAGGGGTGGCATAAGAATTGACAGTGGAGGTCTAAAAGGTGCTGGAATCGTTGCCAATCATAGCAAACAGCGTTGGAAATCATAATTTCAAGATCACATGCCCCCCCAAAAAAAACAAAAAATGCCTCCCCACTAAGATCTTACTACTTGGTGGTTGAACCACTGAAAAAGTAGAAAACAGATCATCAACTTTGGATCATGTCCTCAATTTTTGGGGGTAAAACCACAATAAACAATCCCTGAAAAACCTACATTCAGCAGTTCTGTAGCTTCCCATCGATCTTAGCAACAACTCAGCATGGGGCCAACTTGTGATGTCGTTGGTTCATTGGTTAAATCAAGGGTTTTGTTTCTGGCTGGACTGCAAAGGGCTGTTGCTCTGACATCAAATGTCTCCAGTTGGTGGAAATTCAGAAGCAAAAAACACACCTGGTTATCCATAAGTTGTCCATAAAATATATCCTTCAATGTGGACTTGAGCATGCAATATTTACAAATTTGATGATATGTTTCCATCTTTCCACTGACTTAAAGTCCTTTTTTGGGCGGGGTTGGAACTTGTTTTTCTCTGGATGTTGTTATCATTCCTTCAGGTGTCTTACCCAACTGAGCTCATTGCGGCATCAGCATCTACTTTATTATTTTCCCGGTTTGGTGCTAATCAGCAATAGCTTCCCGCGTAACTTTCAGACCACGGCCGAGACACCGAGACATCCACAAAAACACTAAACTGACGTGAAAAGGTAGTTGGGGTTGATTTTGGGGCCAAAAACCGTGATTAAAAAAACAATAAAATTGAATGTTTAGTAAGGGTCATAATCCTAATGAACCCTGCAAATCACATCCGTTGTCTCTATGGCTGTATAGCTCTTAGATTATTCATGATATTTCATCATTTCATCTGCAACTCCACGATTTGTTGTAGAAGTTTCCAAAACAAAAAACTATCTGTATCTCACTTAGCCAATGGAACCCTGAAATAAAAGTTTGAACTTTATTTTCCCTACTAAATATGTAATCCCAACAAGTTTAAAGTTTAGCCATTGGCCAAGTAAGGTATTGATGACTCCCTAATTAAGTTCCACCAAAAGTCCATGGTCCACTGCGACGTTAGAGACACTGAGATTGGCTTCAGAGAGCTTCATTTTTCACCGCCGAGATCGAAGACCTGCACTAACGACGTCGAGTTTCATCATCAAAATTGGTCGACTTGGATGATGGTTTGCACTGTGGGACCGTTTTGTAACACTGGGGGCATTTTGATGTCTGAAAAATTTATCCTGGTTTATCCATGTTTTATCCATGTAAAAAATGAAGAATATAGAGAATATAGAGAATATACAAATATGCACACACACACTATATCTATTAACGTATTTAGAAAACAAGAACCACTATCATAATTATTTCTTCTCTTTAACTTATCATAGCCCTCTGCCTGAAAAAAACATGTATACACCTTACCATAGATATGTATGTATGTATATATATATTTCTACATACCGATTGTGGAACTAAGGCAACTGGACAGCTAGATCTATGAATTCTAGAGCTGTCAATGACCAAACTTTGCAGGAAATTCTCGACCTGACGGGGTGCGATGCCATCTGCGGCTATCTTTGGATGAACATGCTGCCTTTTTTCGTTGGAATGGCAGCATTAAGTTCTGTATGATTGAGGTCATTAATCACGCAAAATCGTTTATTGTATATATGAAACACCCCCAAAAAACCCAAATCCTCAGTATCGAATTTCCAAACTACCAACAGAAAAAAACGTAGTTTTCATCTAACTGTTTGGATGGCGTTTTGATTTGTACTTGCGTTTATTGAGATTAATTCCCCAATCCTTAAACCACCTCAAAATCACTTCAAAGATCCTAGTACATATGGCATGTATCTGGGCAAAATTGGATAAAATTGGTATAATTCCTAAACCTTTGGGGACTTTTGGGAATGGATTCTCTTACTGAACCACCATTTAAGGACACCCAAATATATACATCTGTCTTTCGGATCAGCCTTATCGGTCACCCCTGCGGCGAAAAAAACACATCCCACTTCTCGGAACCTAGGCCTTTAACTTCTCATAGATGCAAGAATCTTGCACAGACCTGTGGTTTCAACAAGTGAACTGTGCTCCAGCAGTTCTTCGACCAAACCAACCAAAAAAAACAACTACGTGGTGGTTTCAATCCATATCTGAAAGATATGCTCGTCAAAATGGATCATTTCCCCTAAGTAGGGGTGAAAATAAACAACATCTAAAAGGTGAACATATTTGCTTTTTTAAAACCACCACCTAGAAAATTTCACTCAAAACCCCATGGCAAGGTGAAGGTGTCCTTTTTCGACACCACCGAGTTGGAAGAATGATATGCTGCTGGATTATCGTCCACCCAATTGGTGAAAATAAAAGAAACATTGAAACCACCACCCAAACGCATGTTTTCCAGGTTGATTCAAGGGGGTGGTATCTAAACCAAAACGATAAGAAATCCTTGTTGCCAAGGGCAGTCTATTTCCTGAACCAACCAGGGCACTTTTGATGCCATGATTTCAGTACAGTATAGCCCGAAATGACATGTAATTAGAGGAAATGAAACACGACCTGGCAATTCTGCTGGTGACCTTTTTGGGATGGTGAAAACGTGACCCTTTCAAAAGGTTATGTGACCTCCAATAGGGCATAAAATCACCTGAAAGTTTTTTTACAAAACATGATGTTGAGCATCCATGTTTTAGGATGTAACCGGATGGATCGGTTAAACATCAAAAATCCATCACATCGAAAAACGTGGAAAAGAAATAATCTTTCAAACATGCCCGGTTGTTGTTGTTGTTGTTGTTGTTGTTGTTGTTGTTGTTGTTGTGGTTGTCGTTGTCGTTGTCGTTGTTGTTGTTGTTGTTGTTGTTGTTGTTGTTGTTGTCGTCGTCGTTGTTGTTGTTCTCGTCCAACAGCAGAACGCCTCTAAAATTGTGGTGTCCCACCTTTTATTCCTAAAGCAACATGCATTTTCATGGAATTTTATTGTAAAAAATCCACCAAACTTAAAGAAGGCATCGGGTCCGGAAAAAAAGGGAGGCCGGGGAGGCCCTCAAAGCGATTTCAAGCTAAGGTTCTCGTTCAGACTTATTAACTTATTATGTCATTTTGCTGGCAAAACAAAAAACAGATTGAGCAAAACAACCACAAATGCAACGCCTTTTCATTTCCTTTAATAATATTAGCACACTCATCATCATCATCATCATCATCATCATCTTCTTCATCATCATCTGGCACATTTGTTGCATTTGCAAATTATTTCAAACAACAGTCCTTGCAAATATGGTTAAGAACAATAAATATAAACAACAATCCAACCCAACCCAACGACCAGGTCCGTGTTTTTGAAACTGTGAATCCGTTTCCCACTGAGGATTCCGACTCCAACATGTTTTTGGAAGTGATGTTAAACTGAGAATCCACCAACAAGAACTTCACTGAGTCGCCTGCAGGAAGGAATAGATAGATAGGTAGATTTTTTTTTTGGTTGGAGACTACACTAAATCCGGGGGGGGGTTGGGGGAAAAGGGCAAGTTTTGAGGGGAGAAGTTTTGTAGGTCGAGAGCTCCCAGAATTGATCCTTTTTGTGGGGTCCTGTCGGTTGTTGAAAATATATAGTACAGTATCTAAACCTGGTGAAATGTTCCCTGAAATTCTGAAGCATCTCAACTTTTAGTTTAGAAGTGGATGACTATACACCCCAAAAATCTAACTTACATCATGAAACCCTAAAAAATGATGGGGTTTGAAGCCAAGTTGAGAATCATCTCCTTTTCCAAGGAAAAAAAAAACATTTTCAGATGGACCAAGTTTCAAGTGAGTCCTGGGTCAATGGTGCCACCAAAAGGAAACCATCATTCGTAAAAGCAAGAGAATCACGACAAATAGGGGTTTCCTTAAATGGTGGTAGCCCCATTTCACAACCCAAAATTATCATTTATGCTCCAGGGGTATGTTGGGGTTCTCTTAGACTACTAGATCTCCTAGTATAGGGTAATACTAACATGTTAATTGGAAAAAACTGGGAGACAATGCTGAATGTATCAGCTTGTGTAGCTGCTTGTTTTTTGTCATGAATCAACTACTGACTTTTTGACAAACATACACGTGTTCAGTGGCTAATGGAGATATTCTTTTTGGATGTTCCTTTAGCGGTTGAGTCCCCAATAATCTAAGGACCATCAGAATGAGGGGGACCTCGACCGCATACCATACCCGTACTTCCAAGGTGAATATTCTATGTCACCGAAACAGCACTTATATCTTGATTGCCACAAAAAAAATGGTCAGGAATTGGAAGAATTCTTCGATTTGGGGACGCGGCTTTTGACAATGGAGAAGTCACCGTCAGACTGCAGTTTTGATGGATCCAAGTCTTACTGTATACATTCATCACCAGAATTCATCTATGTCTATGTCTGAATGAAAGAATGAATGAAAGAATCCAAATCACAATACCATACTTATTATTCTCCATGTATGGAATGCGTGCCTACATTTATTCAAAATCTATATAAGCCACCTATAGGTATAATTATTCCGGTCCCATGGAGCATTTGGGAATAGATACGAAGTAGCATCAAGTAGCGACATCTTCGTCAGATCTAAACAAAAACTAACACACGGCTTTTTGGATTCCGGAATCCTGGGATGCCCCACACTTGTCATCGTAGATGCCCCAGCACTTTGTTCCTTTCCTCAGGCGTTTTCCACGTTGAAATCATGTCGAAGCCGGGAACGAATGGAGCGTTCCAAACCTATTGCCATAAAATGATGCAGAAGGTTGGTACTTTTTCAATGCGAGAAGGACAACAACTCCAAGAAAACAACTACAAACATCGGGAGATGGTCCCATTTTTAGGCTGCCAGGCTGTCATGAAAAAGATCAACAAAAACATGAGGTTATTTTGATTTGAGGGTGGGCATTGTATAGCTTTAATACCAAGGACCCAGCCCAAAAAAGCCACCCGAGTCATCTAAAACTATCACAGATTTTGTGGGCCCCTTCTGGTACCTTAAATATCTGATTAAGATCATTCACCCCCTCAAACAAGCAAAAACAAAGGACAAACTCTGTACTCCCAAACTATCCTAGACACGATACTTAGTGGAACCCAAAATGACACAGAAAATTGTGATTCTTCTCTCCTACACACTTTTCGATAATTTTTTTCAGGTGAAGGAATTCCAAAAAAACTCAAACACTCCGTAGCTTCTGGGGGCTTAGACACCAGGGTACGGCATCATTGTGGGGACCAAATAGCATGAGCATCTTAGGAAGTTGGACTGGATGAATAGAAAATCCTTCCCATAGGATCCATGGGAATGATATATTTACATACTACTACTACCGTAATTTACCTTAAAAATCAACCATTCATGTTGGTAAATATAGCATTTTTCCATGGGATCATGGGCTTATATTTCATGTCGAATTCCCTTGCTCAACTGGACAGGTTCCATCCATCACTAGCTCCATCGACCCTAACCAACCCCTACCGCCCCCCCTAGGCTATGTAGGACGTTGCGGACCGGCCAAGATTCCGAAGACACGCTTCTCGTGCTTCGGACATGGTAGGATAAGTAGTGCCCCTCAAGAGCTTCCTGAAGAAGCAGAAGAAGCATCGCTTCATGGTTGACTAGATTAGATTGTAAAGCCCCAAGTTGAAAGGAATTACACTCCTGCAGCTTTGGTCTAACAAAGAAATATGCTGTATATTGTGTTTATCAGAAGTTACTGTACGTCTTTCAAATCATCATAAATGTGTCTATCTTTAACTTCTGCCTTATCAGGAATGGTGATACGCCTGAATTTTACTATACCATCAACGACACGCACCAACAAAAACCTTGGGCTCATCATGAAGTTACAGAAGAAAACCACAACAAGCTTATACCCAAACACTCACATGGCACCCTTTTTCGGACAACAAAAAGACAACAACAATTGTCTGCCATCCACATTGCACATGCAGATTTTTGTTGGGGCGAGTTTTGGAGGGGTTGTGCTAGTTTTGCAGACATGGTCACAGCCGGTTTGAGTACATATGGGTGTTTTCAAAAATAATGGTACCCCCAAAATCATCCATTTTAATAGGGTTTTCCATCATAAACCATCCACTTTGGGGTACCCCTATTTTCGGAAACACCCATATGTGTAATTATAGTCAATGATCATAGACAAATACGGCCGTGGATGTACTTCAGATACTCAAGATCCGTGAAGACGACAGCAAGCTGAAATACAGTTGGACAACATTCTGCAATATGAAGCCGGTGTGAACACTTTTTTAAAATATTATATAATCTACATATATTCTACATCAATTAGTTCTGAAATTTCGTTCATGAATCGTATTTTCAGGTCGTCTTCAAGGGATTCGATTCGCCCATCCTCTAACGCCGGTGCACTTTCACTGGCACGAGTTGAACGATTCCCTTTGTACCCAAACAAAAACTGAGGAACATCAACATACACAACACGCAACATGTGAGTTGAGTTGTTGAGGATGTCTCTTCCCACAAGACAAAACTGAAGATTTTTAACCACATGGAACTGCCAACCATTCAAGATATTCAAGGCACGTTGAGGTCAAATACTTCTTGGTGTGCTTGGTGTATTCGTCCTGCGGACATCATCTTTCCGAAAATCGTGAAGTCAAAAACACACCTGGAAATCAACATGTTCCCATGTGCACCCGAAAGGTGGGTATGAGGTAGTTGAAAAACTATCAATTTATAAATACATCCTAATCATATTACATCAACTAGCACTACTTGACTTTCAGACTAGGAACACTATCCCAAAAGCTCAATGTATAGTATATTCACCTAGATTTGGGTAGTTGTGAGGGTAAGTGTAGGTTAAGTGTAGGTAAATACACCACAAAAACGGTATATATACCTACATGACGGTTTGTCGAAAAGCTTGTTCCCAAAATCGGCCAAATAATGTATTTCCTTGCGTGACGCCTCTTCTCGTAATTAAAAAACATACCTTGTCTGACAATCATCGAATTTGCAAGCAAAAACACTAAGGCTTCAATTTTCCTGCAACAATGCACTTGCGCGGACTTTTTTCAGTCAGACGAATCCGAAGACGAAGTTAAACTACTGCTACGGGACATAACATCGCTCCTTGCTTTCTTTTGCATTTCCTTCACTGCAATGTGTTGTCGGTCTTTTCNACATACATTTACCACAAAACCAAGTAAAAGTACGTAGATTACGTAGATGAATATACGATTCCCGTGGATCCTATGGGAATTCTTTAGCTATCCCATTTTGTTTTGATGGGTCTCCCTAGGGGATTCACATCGAAATTTAGTGTTTTAGGACCTCCTACGACTACACAAACCCCCAAAAAGGTGGTGTTTGTTTTGGAGCTACCACCTATCCACAAATCAGGATCCAACATAAACTGACTTTCACCCCCCAAAAACCTAAACGAAGGTCCCCTGAAAAATACTACTTGGTGCTTTCAACCCATTTGAAAAATATGCTCGTCAAATTGGATCATCATCCCCAGGGATCCGGTCAAAAATAAAAACATGTTTGAAGTTGCCACCACCTAGATTTACACTACATCCCCAAGTTGGGCCAGTCGCCCCCCCCCAAAAAAAAACACCAGCACGACCCAAACGTGACGAACAGGACGTTTGAGTCGTGGCCCCAGTGTCCAGGTAACCATCGCAAGAGACTCGCTTGCTGTCAAGGACCTGAGCATGTAACATCAATGAGGAACAATGGTGAATTTACCGCTTTAAATCCTAAAGAAATGTTGATTGGGTAGTTCCGCATCGCCAAAAAGGTATTGATAATTTTCGACTTTCGAATAAGCCTACTCATCGCTACCTTCCAAGAACAGGTAATGAAGGGGTTTGTCTTGGAACGCTCCCAGAGGCCACACTACATTCTCAAAACATATAGGGAAAGGATTTTCACTGCCTTGTGAAAGGATTTTCACTTTGGCCCATAAGGCACTAAAACCGGCATCTATCCAAGAACATAGATATAGTCAAGTCCGGATTTCTCACAACTTCGGGACTCAAACACCAAAAAAAAAGTGGGCCCCTTCTACTTATGAATGGAGTTTTTAACACCTATAAATGGCCTTCTAAATGGATAACTGGGGTCATAACACCTATAAGTCGAGTTATATCCCTTGCCGCCGATGTTTCATGAATATGAACATGACAAGTTGCAAGCTCCTACAAAGTGGGCCCCTACCAGTTACCAGTACGCTGCATGAACAAACCAATTTGGAAGTACTGGCCATGTGGAAACTTTGACCAACATTTGGTCATTCATGTCATGCGTTAAATCATCATAGTGTCAAGCTATTCCGTTCACCGGAAAGTTCGGTGTCATGCTACTATGTTTGTATTTCAAACTTGGATTTGCTCAAATCAAGCTGACAAAAAACTTTGAACAAAATTGATGAAGAAAGCAATTCGAAGGTAAGGAGGATCGCTCCAACGAAGCAAGAATCATTCTGCATGTGTTTGTTTGCATCGCAGGGAAGGGTTTGGGTGGAGGGATTGTTCTGACAAACGCCTACCCAAAATCATGCAGCAATTGCTGGAAGGTGTTCTGCATGCTTGGGGTACGCTCTCTTTTTTTTGGGTGGGGCGTCCAATCCAAACACCTCTAAATTCAAAAACACTGGAACAACAAATCTATTAGTTCAAATTTCCTACGTCCTACATACTCAGACTAGAATCAAATAATATGTGGTTCAACATGTCCCTTGGGTTACAACAACTAGGATTTTGTTTCATCAAACAAAAGTCTGTCTCATCTCATCATGTTTTGAAAGGTCCCTTTTGTTGGAAAAAAACATAAGAGGTCCTTTTGTGGATATGGCACCTGATTTGAAGGATGGCACATGATGGCCATTTGAAACAGGAACAACCCCCAGGATTTGAGGACTTATTAATCACCAAATGTTTGCTAGCTACTTAGCCTCCCTGAAAAAAAACATATCGCAAGTTGAGTTTGTTGAAAAATGATTCATTTCCTTTGGGGGTCCTTTTGCCTATGCTAAAAGGCTGACTGGGTAGCTGTGCTTATACTAGCTATACTTACAACTTACACGTCATGTGATGATCCTGGCCCAGGCCACCCCCTCCGAAAACTCACCTTGTTGGTGGTGTGATCGCAGCAGGAGCCTGAAGCCACTCCATGACCTTCCCTGGCGAGTGAGGAGTAGAGGCTCCGGATTTCCCCATGGAAAGACATGGGAAGAGATTCCAAAATCTCCAGAAAATCAAGGATTTTTTAGAGGTTTAGTGTTCATATTGCCACATTTTTGTTGAATGTGAATATTGAAATACTGTTGATAGTTCAGAAATCCCAAACAACCACCTGAGATGTATCAATCCCTGTAAATAATAGGATACGCTACCCATCAACTGGTGCAGGATTTCTTCCATCAACAGTCATATTGAAGTAAAACTATAATCAACAACATTCAACAACCACTATTTACCTACAAAGCCCACCATTAGCAGCCCTAGCTTCGAGAGCAATGCCACATGAAAGTCCCATCAAAAACAACAAACAAAATATATATTTATATATGGTATCCTCCCTGCAACCAACAGCTCGCCCCTGAAAATAGGCCTTCCACCCAAAAGGAATGCCACATCTTCCAATCCAACGTAATACATTTTACACATGGATATCTGTATACATACATACATAATCACATATATATATATATATATGTATGCTAAAGTTTTAGGGAAGTTTTTTAAACAGTCCTTCCCCAACGGCCAAAAAAACCAACGGCGATCTGATACCCCCCAAAACAAGGATCCACCCATTCGCACCCATCGCGGAGCGCGCCTGTTCTTCAAGATGCGAACACCATTCTGGACTCCCTGACCAATGCAAACTGAAGCTTCAGGAAGTTCTTGGTTATCGCAACCTGGTCAGCCATTTTCGGAAAAAAAAAACATATACCTGTCGGGTTTTATAAGGAAAGATATCATATAGGTTCAAACCGCCTGCCTATACGAAAAACAGGGAGGCACCACCAACTTGGAAGAAGTTGGGACTCTGAAAGTTGAGAAGTTGGGATCTGAAAGTTGAGTTGTTGGGATCTGAAAGTTGAAAAAAAAATCCATCACTTTTTGGTAGGATGGTGCTACACCCTATACCAGGTGATTCAAAGTGACCTTTTTGGGATGGTTAAGTGACCCTTTCAAAGGGTTAAGTGACCTCCAACATTTGGGGATGAAAAGGTCACTGCTTGAATCACCTGGCACACCCAACTCCGGCATTTATTTATTCAGCAGCCCTTTGGGAAGATAGAGGTTCTATATGTATGAAATGATGCTTCATGCGGAAACTAAATTGGTGATTCACTGGACTTATAAAGATGCCAGGTGCAAATTATGGTTCCAATCAACAAATCCAAAATACACTCCCTGAAACTAACATAGCCCCTGAAAATAGGCCATCCCAAAAGGAAACTAGTCCAACCATCCATTTCAGGTGCTATGTTAGTTTCAGGGAGGGCAATTATCTGGATGTCAAGATCGAGCAATGGCCCTTTTAAACAAATGGTTTCACGTCACCACTTACTTCAAGGGTTCCTACTTTTGACTTATATACATCAATGGATTTGCTCATTTATAAAATAGTCTTAGAGATTTCCATTTGGGGGATCAGGTCTGACTCAACCATTACAAGCTAAGCCCAAAGACTACAGTACCACCCAACAGCGCCGAACATATCATTCTATTTGGTGCAGGGTGGATGTGTAGGTGTAGGGGCGAGAGATGTCAATAATTCACGCAATACTGAGTCATGAAGTCACCAGTAGTAGAGATGATTTCAACTTCCCATGATGTAGCCATCAAAGTGGATTAGTCATTCTTGAGCATTTTCAAACCCCAATTCACTCCTCCCAAAATCTGACTGAGAAAATAGCACTCCCACATGGTTCATGTATGATATATTCACCTACATTTGGCTTAAATTAATCGTACATGTAATGAAAATATATTCCATACATGGAGCATCCCATGACTGTTCACCCGGCATCGTCTCCTTGGGTGGGTTGCTGTCTCAAGATCATCTTTTTTGTACCCATTTCCTGCCTGAAAATCGGAATTGTTCATCGAAGCCTTAGGGAGAAAAAACATGAGTGGCAGGGGGAGGGGGAACGGAACCCCAATTTTGCAGCTGAAAGCAACAAAGGAAAAAACAATCCTTCAATCATCATCAAAACCAGTTTGGGGGTTGACACAGGTTCAACCATATCACATTGAAAAGTCAACATTTAAAAAAACATGTCTGTTTGAGAGGAAGGGCTGGAACTTGAAGAAAACATAGTGTCAAAACAATTAGTCATCAAAATATTTAAAGAGTTTCCAAGCTTGAATCATTTCAAAACTGATGTTTGTTTGAGCAATCACCTGGTTAAAAAAAACAAATTCTTAAACAAGTATATACCTGGACCTTCTAAAGGGTGCCAAATGCTTCCTGAAGGGTGTCACTCCCTTTAGGTTCGGTTGGTACCTCTTGGAAGATGCTAGTATAGTAGATAGATTGGTTTACAACACTTGAACTCATTACACTCCCTAAAACTAACATAGCGCCTGAAAATAGGCCATCCTAAAAGAAAATCATTATTCCAACCATCCATTTTTAGATGCTATGTGAGTTTCAGCTAAGGGTATATTCTTATTGCCTAGTGCAGATGATTCCCCCTTCTTGCAGGGTTGGTAGGTTGGAATCCCTCCAGTTTTCGCACCCGAATTCTGATTGCTACATTTGGACTCCTCATCTAATCCATCCTGGATGATGCTATGCTATAAAATAACTCTCGCAGCCTCGAGGTATTTCTTCGAGATTACATCATTCAAATGTGTACTTCATAGTCTTCATAGTAACTCCATATCCCTCATCATTCTGCTTGGTGGTTATGTTGATCGTCTCTCCCTCCCCAAGCATTTGCCACCAGTGTAATCAACTGTTCTGCCAAGAAACGTTGGTGCTCAAGAGTCAGGGTCTTCCAGACTTTGTCGAAGCCCTCAAATGCGGATATTTTTTCGCATCAAAGGGTTGAAAGCTCAAAAATGACGATATGCCAGTTTCGGGGTTTGCCATAATCACTTGAAACAACCCTAAACAATAGGAGAAACCCTGCATCACCAAGGGCCAATACCTGTCAATCTTTAGGGTTGATTTTCCCATGTAACAAGGTCCTTATGGTGGAACCCGAGTTTGGAACACACAGATTTTATTATTACCCTGTGAATTTCAGGCTCCTGGGGTTCTTTTAGCTTCTCATTGAGGAGAAAAAAAATTGAATCGAATCCGGTGGCTCCAAATCGCTTCCCTCGCTCCCAGTACCTGTCACTACCAGCCTTACTACATTTGCACAATCGAATTCTGACATAAACCTTCATTTGCCACTGTTGTTGGGTGGGGGGTAGATCCAATATATTATGTATAAGTGTATAAGCATATATAAGTATACATACGTATATATACATATATATGTATATATATATATCGATGTTTCCAAAAATAATAAAAGGTACCCCAAAATGGATGGCGAAAATAACGGAAAACCTTAACAAAAATGGATGATTTGGAGGTACCCCTATTTTTGGAAACACCCATGTTGTAAAATTCACACTATTTCATATTCCAGCCATCAATTTTAGTGCAACCAAGTTCGAGCAGCCACAGCCTTGATCAACATCTCCCAAGGATCATGCAGCACTATCACTGCAAACCGGAAATGGTTAAATGTTCACTTTCTCATAGAGTTTCATTAGGTTTAACCAGGTAATCTTACTGGAGTATATCATTTTAGTATATAATACTGGGGAAGAATAAGACAAAACTGTTAATTTCTCATACAGTAATCTTCCGAAACTTTATTGTTCCCATGAAACTGTACCCTTTTGTAGTCTCTTTCCATACAAAAATTGAATGGGACCTTACCAACGGACCCCTAAGTAAGTTTCGATCGAGCTATTAGATACTGAGGCCCTTGGGCTCCGTTCAAGAACGGTCCTGTTGGAGATTTCTTGGACTCTTGGTCTCAACAATTTTCCCAGTCTAATTTCCCATTTTTCTGAAACATCACACCTCATCACTCTTGCTGATTTCCAACTGCCACGTACATTGTTGCGCAATGGTGGTGGTGGTCGTGGTCTGCAGTCAGCATAGGTGGATCCGAAGTAGGGAAAAAAACGATGGCACCAAGCGTTTTTACAAAATGCAGAAAAGAAGTAGAGTTACACCATGTTACACCCCAGATTTGTTTCACATAGATATATACTTGATATATACCAAAAATGGAAACTTTAACAAAAAATACCATTAAAATGGCCATGTTTAAAAGGAGTCACCATGTCCCAAGCAATTTTGAGTATCCACGTTAGTTTTTGGGGAGGATAGTCCCATTGGGGGTTGCTTAATGACATGATGCTCCCAGCGTCATAGTTGGGAGCTGAGACGATGTCTAGCATCTTCTCGTAAGCTGCCAACACTGATGCCTTCCTGTGAAGGCTTAGATCTTCCAAAAGTCTTGCGCCAAGAACTGATACAGCATGGTATCATACTACATAGCAAAATCAGCGAAAAACTACATACTCCAAAATTGATATATGTATAGCTACTATATGTGTTGAACACTTGTAAACACATAAGCAAAAACCAAATTTGGTTTCATCTTTCGGTGGAAGTTTCATCCACCGGAAGCCGTGCTCATGACTTGTAAGAAGCAGTCCTATAGGGTGCTGCTTTAAAAAACAACTTGGTAGATATCATGTGACATTTATAAAATATGACTAATGTATACCATGTCTAGATGTATATGCAAATTTAAATATATCTATATATATATATAAACAAATATATACCCATAATTTCATGTGCAAGTGTAGCCACAATTCATTAAGTCCAAAACATTGAAGTGAAATATTCATGTTGGATAGATTTCCCTACTGTTGACCTCCTGTTTGATTCGACCTGTGTGCCTAAGGTTTGGTTCTCGAGGGTCCAAAACACGAGAGCTCGTACGTGATATGATTGGGGTCCCGAGTCCGGACCGAAAAACAAGCAGCTGAAATATCTGAAATGCTGAAAGACAATGGCTAGTTGGTGGTTTCAACCCATCTGAAAAATATTAGTCAAAATGGATCATTCCCCCAAATAGGGGTGAAAATCAAAAATATTTGAAACCACCAACCAAATGGTTATTTTATTCAAAACATTTACTGTATCATTATCATATCATCTGATGCGTTGTTTCTTTCCCACTAGGATCCATGTATGGTATATTTACCCACGTTAAACATAAACAGAAACCATACATGTAGGTAACTATACCAGTCCTAAGTTCTGGATCTTTTGTTGAATCAACATGACCCAAACACTCAATGTATGGGACATATCTACATGTTTATGGGATCAATGTAGAACAATATATGCCATACATTTGGCTTCATTAAAATCCACAATATAAAACTGGCTAGGATTTCATCCCCTAACAAATCTCCCCTAAACAACCGTTTGGGCCCAAATTTGAGCTCTGGGACGCCCGGCTCCCGGACCAAGTTCCATATGATAGATACAGCTGCCTGGTCCAAGCGTCCAACCAGCTGGGAACCCCCCAACAAATATGAACATATACATATACGTATAATTACTGTATATATCAAACTACCAAACAAAACGGCATTATACGGCATTTACATGCATTATCTAAAATGTAGGATATGTTAGTGTTACAGTATCTAAAAACACAATGTTTTGTGCTAATGTTGATGTTATACCTCTTACTTTTCTTGTATACACGTATCCCTGATATACCAAATATTTGTACAATTTAATGATATCACACCGCATCTATGACGAACAAATTGCATGAGGCCTAACCACTAATTTGATGCAAGGGAGGTTATATACTGTGCATCGTCTCATTCAACGGGAAAACTGCGCCGGGCAATGCCCAACGTAGGCACACAATTACCTGAATCCTCCAAGAGTCCAAAATTTGGGCCCCTTCACCACCAAAAAAAAAGACCTGGGGGCTGAAAATCTGAAATTTGACACCCTTGGTGGGTCTATGTATGATTCGATAGAACTATTTGTTGATAGAATATTTCCTTGGTACAACAAACATGGTCAAAATGATGTCCTCCGGTCCACATGAATCAGAAGTTCACCAAGAATCAACCAATGCCTGGATGAATCTTATCAAATTATGATATCTCTTGATATGGATCAACATGAAGGGCAAAAAACCAGCCCTTTCCTGCCATCACACCAAGATATCATGTATGGCCAATCAACCACCCCCCGCCATAACGTACAATAATTAAGGGCTTATTAATTTCCTTTGATAAGTCGGCTATAAAACACTTATTTCTGAGAAAGGTATGTTAAGAGGGGGGGGGGGTGATTAGCCATACATCATATACTTGAAGCGACGCGGCTTTATGTTGTACTATAGAGCCTACATCATCCTAGTCATGCACGTTCCCAATTACACTCTCCACCCAAGCTGCATATTTCCAACAAATGGTGTACAATGCAAGAAAACAAATAGCCCCCAATTCACATTGACTTACATTTACATATTGTGATGTTTGCTACTTGTACTCTTCACCTGACCATATCATGCAACTAAAAAAAGGCCTTCCAACCCCCACTTTTGAGGATCCTTAAGATCTTTGGCTCCCTATCTAGCACTTGTATATATTTATATATCATGTATTATTATATTATCTATATACCTAGACATCCACACAGCTCCTGAGAAGGTATGACTGGATGTCTAGGGTCTAGCCTGAGGCCTCCTGAGTCATCTCAGTTGGTTGGGAAATTAGATCAGTTCATCACAAACTTCTTCCATAAAAAAAAGGGGACAAAACATTGAATCCTGCCGAGCTCCATAAAAATCCAGGATAGTTCAACATCAGATTCTTCTAAAGGCAGGGGTACAGATACACATATAAAAATTCCTTCCTCGGAACTCACAGCTATCCAGATTTTCGGCAATCCTTTTGTAAAAAATGTTTTTTGTCCAGCTTTCCTTACTAATAAGGGGTATACTTCCTTCTATACGTCGGCAAGCATCGTATACTCAAACATCATCTAACCAAAAAAAACATGGAATGAACAAATGTATACCTGACTCCAAACCCCGAAAATCGGTGGCTGGTTTCTTTGGCTTAGTTATATACATGTTTAGCCACAAAAAAACGACCCATTGGAAACGACCGTTGGAGTTTCCCGTTTCGTTTGGACCCCCGTGCCTACCGAAGATTCCTTGACTTCATTTAAGTTCAGTCCAGGACTGGCCACCAACTCCACCGGACTTTCCTGCGGATCGGCTTTCCAATCCAAGGAGGGAAAATATGTACTGGACCAATATGGATGTTTCCGAAAATAGTGGTACCCTAAATCATCCATTTTAATAGGGTTTTCCATTATAAACCATCCATTTTGGGATACCCCTATTTTTGGAAACACCCATATCTACATACCATACATGGGATCCATGGGAATTCTATGGTATATTTAGATACCTACATTCAGGTGATTTTTTGTGGTATTTTTGTGGTAAATATACCGAAATCATCCAATATCTACATTCTAAGAAAGTTTCCAACATAGCCCTGGAACAGACCCATAACGACCCCCCAGCTTATGTTTCGGAATTCCTTTCATGTGTGGTTTTGGGGATGCCTCGGGTATGCTCCTTGGGGTGTGTTGGGATTCTTCCTAGATACATGCCAATACCAACCTACAGTCTGGATGGTGTCTTAGAAAACCCGCGTTGTGGGGTTGATTTCCTAAACCTGAAATTTTCAGAGCATTTGAGGTGACCAACCTGCTGGAACTGGTGGCTATAACCCAAAATCCATGAAGGTAACAAACATGATAAACAAATGTTGTGGATTGATATCATTATCTGAAAAAACTAGATTCAATCACTGGTCGGAATAAATGAACTAGTAACAAACCATAGCACTACTATAGGCCCAACAGTAAGTCAACACTAGTTGGTGTTTTCTTTCACAAACCTCCAAATCTTGTGGGAACAAAACACTACTAAGAGAGAAACATGGGAGTCATTGGCTGCATTAATTTTAATCTACATTTAAGACTTTCTGAAACAGCAAGAATCTGGAATGGTCCAAATTTATTAAAAAGTGAAATAAAGTTAAAAAAAAAAGTAGAATCACAAAAATCCAAAAAAGTCAAAAAAAGTTGAAAAAAAGTTGCAGTCAAATACAGAGTTGAAAAACACATGCAGTGAAGTGAGAAATCAGTGAGGAAGTGAAAAAGAAACATAGACAAGCAGGATTGACACTTGCCATGGTCAGCACACTGCATACTCGTCTTTTTTACTCCTTTCGTTGGGCGTGGCATGCGTAGTAAGTTTTTTGGAACAACTGTTTCTATCAGGGCCTGTCCATGCAAACGTGACCCAATGCATCACGCAAACGCAGTGCCTGTCTACTATTTCCAGTTGTCCATTCCCTTGGCCATAAAAGCCACCAGAAGAATGTTGAAAAAAACATGCCTGTAAGCCACTGCAAGCAAACAAGGTAATGAAGTGAAAGTGAAGCGGTACTTCAAAGCAATTTTGGTTATTCAATTCATATCTCATAAATAATGTGTGTATAATTATACATACCCATATGCTCCATGTATGGAATATTCACGTACATTATACCATAAATTTATGTTCAATGTAAATAAATATTCCATACATGGATCCTATGGGATATGATTTCAACCAAACTTGGATCCTGGCATTCTACCAAACATACACCCTCCCTGAAACTAACCTAGCACCTGAAAATTGATGATTGGAAGGCTACTTTCCTTTTGGGGAGGCCCATTTTCAGATGCAATATTAGTTTTAGGGAGGGTACATCTTTCAGAATTCAGGAAGAAAACAACTCATTCAATCCCACCGGAAACCTCTGAGGCACCATCGCAGTTCGCATCATAGATACCAAAGCCTCAGAGATGCAACGGCAGCCAACAGTTGTTGATTTATATGATTTGTAGCTCCAGCTATTGGGAGTCCAACATATAGAGAAAGGACCGCAAATTTAAGTTGTTGAATCCCTGTATTGGGACCGCAAAGATCTTGGTTTTGGGGAAGGTGTGTTCCAGACCCCGAAATATCTGATTAATAGCCCTTATCCAAAACACAAAAAGTGTCAGCAGGTAGAAACCCTAGTCTTCCAACATCCTCCAAATACCTTGTGAGTAGGTGTTTGGACCCCCTAAAGGTCTTCTCAGGAGGTATTTGTGGGTCCAAACACCTACTCAGAAGGTATTTGGAAGACTTGGGAAAATGAAAGACTTGGGCATCATTCAATCAAGAGTAAAACAAAGAAAGCTTGGAGCTTGTTCAGATGCACCTCATTTCAAGCATGTTTCACAGTTTTTGGTAGGTGAGCCCACTTCATCTTACTGGAAGGGGCCAATCCCGCATGTATTCAAAAAATGATGAGAAACAAAACAACAGTATACGATATAATCTATATAAATGATAAGATTAAATATCACCGATCTGTAAAAACAAAAAAAGGCAGGACACAGAAAGGTGGCTCGTTTTAAGACATTCTATCTATGTAGCAAATCCATTCCAAAAGCATTTCTAGTTGGCAGTTTCGACCTTCAATTAAAAACAATCCTAATAGATTCAAATTACGAATCGTCATTGCTTGGGAAAAAAAAACACAACAAAATATACCACCTGGAAAGTAGATGGCACAACTCCCATGTATTGGATTGTATTGGTTTATCATGGATGTCATGGCCCTTTACTAATCCACCTTTTGGGAGTTGCGCCATCTACTTTCACCACGGTGTAAACCAAAACAAAATTATTTCAGCACCCACCGCCCGGGGCAAAATGTTCTTCCTTGAAACTGCGGAGAGAAAAAAACACTGCAAAAACCACCCTGTTTGCCATGCCCCTTACGGCCTCCCAGAAACGATCACATATCCCACCACACGGGAAAAGTGCCGGCTGGGAAAAGGGATGATGGAAGACATCCCAAACAACCACCTGTTATCTATGAAACCTTGTGATATTTCGGGATATTCTCTATATCCACTGGTTAGCCGGATTTCTGAACCATCAACAGTATGTTTAGTTCTTTTTGGGTAACGAAGCCGCCACCCGAAAAGGCATCCCAATCCAACCACATCCAACCACATCCAGCTTCCTGGGTTCCCCACATTGTACTGATCCCATTCCTTCGCAGGCTGTCTTCGCATCTTCTACACTGCCATAGGTTATCCGTTTATTGTCCTGGCATGCCACGAGGGTCCCATTGCGGTGAAGAAATCCGAGCTTGAACAAGACTGATCGAATGGTACAAACAGAGTCCAGTTCAAAGTTTTTTGTGGTTGCAAAATGTGTTTGAGTACTTTGTTCTTATAACGCATTGATCCTGGATTTATGGAGAGACATGCAATGTGTTGCTTAACAGGCAACAGAAACACCAACACGTTCTAGTCTCAGAAGCTCTTGAAGACATCAAAGTAATACCACTACCAACTGACATGAGGTTCGTGTTTGGGTATGATTTAGGTTCAACTCTCCTCAAACCATCTTAACCGAAGCACTCTATGTCTAGGGACATAAATCCTTTTCTACTATGGCACAAAGTAGAACCACCATGAATCACCAACAAACATATTGAACAAAATCACCTTACAACATAAATCCAAGACAACCATCACTACATTGGTCTTATATGGTGTATTTTGTAAATGGTAGCACTAATTTCAAAAGCATCCATGTGAACTCATCATCTCGGGCATCCTCAAGCATGATGTGATCTCCAGGCACAAAAACATTGCCTTGGCACGGAGTGCCGGCTCGGTGCAGGGAAGCCACATTGCTAAATCATATTTGATGTCGCTGCATCTGGGACTAGTTGGTGGTTTCAACCCATCTGAAAAAATATTAGTCAAATTATCAAATTGAATCATTTCCCCAAATCGGGGTGAAAACAAAAGATATTTGAAACCACCACCTAGGGGACAATTTGATATACTGTATTCCTAAAAAGCTCACTGCTGCTGACCCTTCTGCAGTCACGTGGTTTTGGAGTGGGGAAAAAAAAGGTACCTAAACACCGAACCTCACAGAGTATTTGCAGCACTAGGGTATATAATATGTATCTGTATGTATATATATAGATTCCCCGTAACGTTGGTTTCCTTGACATACAGGATTCCCTTTAAGACTTACTATTAAGTATACAATAAAACCTAGGAGTAGTCAGTATACTATCGGGGAAATCTGTTGCAAATGGTCTTCCTAGTTCTGGTTGGAAACAAGTTCAAAAGTATCCATTCCATTTATTCCATAGGCCGAAACTGCAACAAAGAATCTCGAAACGCCACACACACACACACACACACGTCGTGTTTTGCCAAAGTTTTGAGAGTGACACACAACCGGCCTCATAATCGGGGTAAAAATAAAAAACCTCACCTGGCAAATGTAATAATAATCATTCATTCACTAATGGCTTCCATAGCTGCCATTCTTGTTGGAGGATTCTCCCAACAAATATCCTCCCAAACGTCCCGAGGAACCTGGACGACTTGTTGGTCACCATGATTTATAAGCCAAGACTCTATGCGTAGTCCAGCTATAGAAGTCGATGGTGCAGCAAGATGCAATACAACGAGAGGCATGGATGCCTTCCGAGGAGCCAACGTGAGAACCCCTTATGGGAAATCCCTAAAAAAACCGTGGGTATTTATGGGTTTTTTCATCCCCAAGAATCCCTAGAGAACACAATGATATACCATGGGTACACTGACTGTTAGGGGTACACCCAGTGTGGTGGAGTTGAAACTCATGACGGATCCATGGGAATGGTAATATAGTTACCAAATAATTTACCATATTTACGATATCAAGCATTCATGTAGGAAACTTTTGTCAGTTCCAATTTCGTCCGTCATGGGCCCCATGAAGCCAAATTAATAAGATCAAAAGAAAAACAAGTTGAAAGTTGCTGCTTGATAAATATCATCCAAGTTCAACAGTTCATCATTAAAAAATATGTTGGGTATTAAACCGACATTTCAAATCATTTCAATCAACTATATGGATGCTTCCAAGAAATAGGGGTACCCCAAAATGGATGGTGAAAATAATGGAAAACCTTATTAAAACTAATGATTTGGAGGTACCACTATTTTCGGGAACATCCATAGAGTACTCCCATTTTCATAGTCCCCTACCATAGCCATGTGGACTTCCAAGTGCCTTGCTTGGGCTGGATTTCTTCTAGATCGTTGTTTTTAGCCAGTTTTTCGGCTGCAGCAACTACGGGATCATCCAAGCGGACATGTCAAGTGGGGTAAATCATCAAACAAAACATATTAGTCACAAGCTGGGAAACTTGGAAACACCCAAACTGAAAGGAAATTGCAAAATTTGGTTTCTGCGAGATGCCAATTTGAAAGGGTAACTCATTTATTGTTGTTGTTGTTGTTGTTGTTGTTGTTGTTGTTGTTGTCGTCGTTTTTTTGTTGTTTTCATTTGGCACGGGAGTACACCCCAACACAAATTCACGTAGCAACTAAACGTGATGGTCGGGAGATGATGAATTCCCTTTTGGGATGGTACCTGGAACTAATACCAATGGTTGGTAGGTAATCCTCATATCTTCCCATTCTTTGTGACTTATACCTTAGTTTGAAAGCACTGATTGTATACTTACACTCCCTGAAACAAAAGGCAAGTTTACCCCTGAAAGTCAGCCATCCCAAAAGGAAAGCAATCTTCCCACCACAATTACAGGAATTACCTTTTTTTCCCTAACCATTATGGTCAGTATCCATATTGAATTTCCTTGGTGTACTTCCTTTATCTTCCTTTATTCCTATTCCTTCCTTGTCTTCCTTTTTTTATGGTTCCCTTCCACAAAAGGTACCACCTTAGTCTCCCTGTGAGTAAAATCTCCAACCAAAGTGCAATATGTTCGTCATTGAACCGGTCCCAACAATCAACCTACCCGAACCCCAACATAACCCCCCCCTCCGAAATTTTCGGGTTTCAGGCCTTCGGCCTTCTCAAAGGGGAACTGATATGGTTTTTCAGAAGCCCTAGTTAAACAAGGCCGTAAAATATCTGGTGAGGGGGTACGTGCAGGACGGGGGGGGGGTAACACCCGGGTACGTTTGACCATCCCATGATAACCGACCGCGACAAAGGACCCTAAACACAAACCATATGACCTAACGACCTGGTCAACCTTCCATTTCGGGTGCCCTGGATGGTTCCGTTACCAGGGTGTCGTTAGGATGGAAAAGCTTGGCACTTATATAAGCTGGAAGATTCAGGAAGGAGGCTGGAAGCCTCAACCCAATTTGGAATATCTTATTTGGTGAAAATTGGATCATCTACCCAAGTAGGGTAGAAAATGAAAAATCATTAAAAACCCGCTAGTTCATATGCGTCTTCCCCACAGTATCCCCAAAATTTTACATTTAAGAGCCATTTTGCCATTGACGCTGGGAGAACAAAAATCTGCACAAGTTGCATATGGTAATGAAACAGCAACTCAACCTCAATTCCACAGTGCAAATTACCACATGTATCCAAAATCTGCGGGTTTCCATCCGAGGAATTTTCGGCGAATTCTCCGGTCGACTCCGCCTTTAGAAGCATATTCCGTCTCGTTGAAGTTCTTGTCATCTGGATGAAGGATCGCTGTCACTCCTTGATTTTTGGGCAAATTCCAGAGCCGGATGAAAGTCCCTACAAAAACTAGTTTTTTTTTGGTGGGGTGAAATATAAATACGTGGCATATATAGGGGTCATAACTGACAGGTTAACCTTTCTTTTTTCGGTCGTTTATAATTTATAATTTATAATATTTCACCCCACTGAAATAACGGATTTTTGTGCCCACCGTTGTAAGTACATCAATGCTCACGTCTGATTCTTCCTTATTCAAGCGACTTCCAGGATTGTTCTCCCTAAAACTAACAGCGAGTTTGCCCCAGAAAAGCCATCCCAACAGGAAAGGATCGTCTTCCCACCATCCATTTTCAGGTGTAAACTCGCTGTTGGTTTCAGAGAGGGTACATTTCTCATAGGGAAAGCTTCACGACTTTTATGATGGCAAACCTGATTGATCCCATCATGCACCCAAATATCTAGCGACGAGTGGAACTCCTCATCCAGTGTTTCAACCATGAAATAATGCATGTTCCCTTTCGCCCGCTGTGCTTGACATATCATTATTGCTAGATTCTATAATTATACATGCAATGTGCTACCCTACGACCATTGTACTAAGGCATGTAACCTACAAGTAGTAAGTATACACAGTAGATATCCTGGAATTGAACATCTCGACTTTTCAAAATCTTACCACCCAAATAGGTAAAATATGCAATCAACTAACGCAACAGCTTTTGGAAGAGGAAGCAAAGGATGCATAGTGGCTATGTTTACAAAATACGCTTAAAGAGGGCACTGCCAGCTACTGCTACAAACCATTGTTTATTTCTAGGAATCATCCAAGTAGTGAGCATGGGTTGCTCCATGAAACCACTTGCATCGCTTTGCGGAATCATCTTTCAATGCTGGCATTTCAAATGATCAACCTTTTGGTTTCAATATATTGGCTTATGCACTTTTGGGAGCTTGTCTTGGTCTTGCTCCACCCGAGCCGGCTCTTCCGAAAACTCCAACTCCTGTGTCGCAAACGGCCGGAATATCATAGGGCGGTTTTTTGACACTGGGATGATTATCCACACCTCGGTGGAAACACATTGCAGAGATTGAGAAGATTTCTTGGTGGAAAACTTGTGAGTCATGTGGAATTAGTGAATGTATTTGAAAAGATTTCCCAAATGGGACATGTGTAATTACTATGGGGAACATGCGGATTTGCATGTCATACATGGTTTTTTTCCTCCATATATGTACATGTGAAAACGAAACCACGATTCGTTTTGACAAAATCAATGTCAGCAGCGACATCTTCATTTCGCAGTTTATGTGGCAAAACAGAAACATACAAATCCTATAGGAAGATGTCATCTTGAAAGGAACACTAGTTGGTGGTTTCAACCCAATTCAAAAAATATGAGGGAAATTGGATCATTTCCCCAAGGTTCGGGGTCAAAATAAAAAATATTTGAGTTGCCACCACCTAGTTAGTAACCTTCACACACCAAAAACGGCCATGGAAAATAAATAATTTCCCACCTGGCATTCATACAAAGGTGTGTTGAAACAACCTTAGAAACATGTTTCTGGGGAGTGGCAAAGCACCATGGGCAAACTGTTGGTGGGTAGCAGCTCGCTGTGAGAAATCCCAACAGCTCCGCTCTGTCTGTCACGAAGATGTTTCCTCAGGAGACCTTGGGGTCGTTTGCTCCAAATTTCTCCCTATTTCAAACGGAATTCTTGGGAATACCCCCCCTCCGAAAAAAAAAAAAAAAACTACGCTCCCTTCTGTTAATAGCTGTATACTTTCAAAAACTTCATATTACACCCCCTGAAATTCGAACATGTCCCCCTGAAAATTCATGGTTGGTTCAGATGAAATGTCCTTTAAAGGATGGTCCCTTTTTAGGTGACATGTTAATTTTCAGGGGACTACCCCCAAAAAAGCTAACATGACAATTGGAACATCCACCATTTTGAAGATGTATTCCTATTGAAAATGGGGATTTTCCAATGTCATGTTAATTTGCAGGGGAGTAATGGCAATTCATTGACCACTCACCGCTGGAAAAACCCTCAGAGTTGCAGTGAATCACCGAAGCGCCGCCAAGGCACATTGGCTCTTTACCGATGCAGCAGTGTACCTGGCGGCACAAACCCCAAACCTATGGGTTTTTTTAAGTTGGGTGAAACGGCTGAAACAATCACCTGGTTGAACAATCACAAGGATTTGATTTTCAAGTTGGTGATGGTTTCAGTTTCAACCCATCTAGAAAAATATGCATGTTCGTCAAATTGATTAAGTGAAATCCCAAGGTTCGGGGTTTTTAAATAGAAATTATTTTAGTTGCCATCTTCTAGTAATACGGTACCTTTTCCTCTAAAACGAACAGAGAGCAGGCTCCGAACCCCCAAAAGGAAAGGATCAATCGTCTCACTAAAAGCCACCTAATATTTCACGGGGCATGTTTTTGTTTTCGGGGAGTGTAAGATGTGAAGAACATAGATGAGGCCAGCCGATTATAAACCACAAATGACAACAACAGATCTATTGTTTTCAAGAGACCCACCCACCCAATCAAGTAACTGCCACACAAACATGGAACTTGAAAATCACCCAATTGAAAAGGACAATCATCTTCCTAAACCTCCATTTTGGGGGTTGTATGTTAGCTAGTTGGTGGTTTCAACCCATTTGAAAAATATTAGTCAAATTTGGATCCTTTCCCTAAGTAGGGAAGAAAATAAAAAAATATTTGAAACCACCACCTAGTCTTCCTAAACCTCCACATTTTGGGGGGTTGTATGTATGTTAGTAACCTTCACCAAAAACTCGGCATGGAAAATAATTCTATTTTTCCCACCTGGCATTCATACACTCCTCGAGCTTGGTATCCATATCTTCAGATTCAAAAGCATCCAAAAGGCATAGAATACCTTGGGTCCCGAACACATGGGAAGACATGGGAAGAGAGTCCAAAATCTCCGGAAAAATCGGAATTTTTGAGGTGTTGGTGTTATTTTGCGTTCATATTTTTCCCACAATTTTTGCATGTGAATATAGTTGATGCTTCAGAAATCCCATTCCCAACCACCGGTTGGATGGTGCTAAAACCCGTCGTAAATAATGGGATATTCACCCAACCTCAACTGGTGCAGGATTTCAATAAATTCAAGTGATGACAGAAATCCAGTGCTGCAGATCACTGGAAAAGGAAACTGGAACCAAGCAGTCAACAAAGTATGCTGAATGCTTTGTAAAGCCACAGTCAAAGAACTACAATCAACCTCCCAGGATTCAATCTAGACCCCTCAACAAAAAACTGTTTCAGCTTGGAAAACAACGTGGACAATGATTTTCAAAGATTGCTGATTGAATTTTAGAAAAGTGAGAACAAAGACGACGTGGTGACCATGTGGGTCCCTGGATCCTTGTGGGACAGAGAGTTGGTTTCAAAAGGATCATACAATGACTTTTTAGAAAGCCTGTACTGGAACAAAACACCCACACACAAGCCACAACGTCCCAGGTTCTGATGGTCAGAGTCTCAGTATGATACCATCGCAATAAAAAAAATGTTTACTTATTTGCAAAATTTAAAATGTAATGTACATGTATATCAACCCTACAAAAACACATAAAAAAGAAACATGTTGTTCAGATGTTGCTTCTGAAGTTGAAATTTCTTGTCACATCTACCAGCCACCCATCAAAAATAAGCCCCTTCGAACATGCCGTGACACGCTTGATGGCGCGGTACTCATACTTCAGATCCTGCCAACATAAAGTCAAGAAAAATGACCATCCAACAAGCTAACATGGTAATCTACCCTGTGATTTTTGAGGTGGGGTTCCAAAACGCTCCTCATTTAGGATCTGAAAATCTTCCAAATACTTCCTGAAGTTCGGTGTTTGATCGGTAGGTTTGGGGGATGTAAGTAACATAATCCCCTGTGTAGCCCAACCAACCAGGAGCCCCTTTTTTCCATCGCTCATCGAAGCAAACCCAAGGATCAACCTCCACTCCGTCGTCCTGGATGGTCGTATTGGCGCTCTCAGCTTCTCCGAGATATCGAGACCACTTTGCTTCATAGCCTCAGGTTGGTGAGGTCCTGAACTCGGGGAAGCTTCTTTTAGATGACCTTTTCCCGAGATACCATCAAATGGGTGGGTTATAACTTATGACTTCTAATGTATATATAATATATATAATATATCACCTCTAGTTATAAGTTAGTTATGACAGTCCCTACTGTTGGTATATACGTATAATTTGTAATTTCTATTAGATACTACTGTTGGGGTATAATCTAAAATATATGATATGAATATAATTACACAAAGTACCTTGTGGACGAAATCTCCGGCATTTGGAAATCAACAACTGGCTTCTGCTCTTTTCAGATTTAGTTCCCAGACTTTCTAATCCACCATGTAAAGGGGTGGCGATGATCATCTACTTCCAAAACCTGAAGTTCCGAACGCAGTGAGAAATAGTGAGAAGTGTTATTCCTTAATCTATTCATCATCATCTACCAGGTTCTTCAAATTGTGACCTGATTTGGACCCATCAATGAGAAGAAGCTGGCAATTGATGATCTTTCTGCAACAACAATCTGGGTCAAGTATAACAATTACACCAACTAGAAGAACCCGTGAAAGTAAAATAACAAAAAATCCCTTACAAGGTGTTGGCCACTACCAGTTATAAATGGGGTGAAATAATCCCTATAAATGGCCGTATAAATAGTAACTGGGGTTTTAACCACGATAAGTAGGGTTCCTAAGCCTACTTAAAGCGGGTAGGGGCCCACCTTGTACTGAAACATGTCGATGTTTTCCTCCAATTAAGGACCAACACAAAAAACATTTGGTGCTAGAATGAACCATGTTCAAGCCATGTTTGGGGATATAATCAAATAGAATCACAACGAATTTCCAACTAATCAAATTCACTTGCTGCATCGACGAACAAATAATTGCTTCATTTCAACTCTAGAGATTGACAACTATAGTGTTAATCGAACATTCAGAACGACTCAATTCGCACCACTCCGAACTCATCAATGCAAAAGAAACATGCAGGCATCGTGGTGCAGGATTCATTGGTCCTGGCCATGAAAATGAACAAGTTACACATTAACATTCTTGGATAGGTTTTCTTGAATGCTCATACCCTCCCCCAACATTTTCGCCCCTGAAAATCAATGGTTGGAAGATGAAGTGTCTTTTGGGCTGGCCTATTTTCTGGGGCTTCTGTTGTTAGTTTTAGGGAGTGTAAATCTTTCAAAAAGGCTGGTTGATATTTGGTCCCCTAGTTGGATGGTCACCACATTGATTGCTGAAGTTTCCAAATTATCTAAATGTAAACACTCAAAATGATGAACGACCGCTGGACTCAATCTGCTTATGTATACATGATGTATTATATATATACATATTATTATCGCATTATGTAGTCGACCATGTAGTTGGTAAACAGATTGGTTTACTAAACTAGCAAGCACCAAATTTCACAACTCAAACGTGTGGATACTGTGATCATGTGCAGGCTTCCGGAAAATGGTACACCATCTCGGTGGATTCCAATACGTGTTATGTGGTGGTTGACATGATTTGAATCTGGAAACTCCACGAGAAGTGCTTCTCACATCAAACATTACCAAAGCTTTTGCCACCAAGTGCCAACTGTCAATTAATGAGAAGCACTGGTCAAAAAAGATAAAGCTTACAGTATTGTCTGATTCTTTGAGGTTCGCTGAATTAGCTATAAAGGCCAAAATGGCAAATGTGTGGTCGCCTCATTGCAGGTCCATATACATCAAACAGGATCAAAAAGGGATTTGACGGCAAACCAACCAACTCTGATAGCACATTGCAAAAGAATAACATTAATTATGGCCAAACCTCTTGCCGGACATTGCTTTAATTTCAGGGTGGCCCGACGATTGAAAGCGCGTTTAAAACAACATGTTTCCAAGTGTTAGGTTTTCCAAACAAGGTAAGTACTCAATACATCGAAATCAAATACTTTTGTAATTATCCTTTTGTATACTAGGTCGGACAACTAAATGTGGACACCCACACCATCATCCCTTGACAAAATGGTTTGGAGCCCAATAAGAATCATTATGATGATATTATATGTATATAAAAAAAATATACATCATCTTATGTCAACGCATATGTACGCACTTCCCCATTCTTTTCAAATAAGTTCATGTCTTGGTAGATTCACGGACCATACATTCCTGCAAGATGGCGCCTACTACTTATAAATGGAGTTATAACCTCTATAAATGGCGGACAATATATGGATTTCACTGGGTTTTTCTCACCCCTAGAATTGGAGTTATTTCGCCTCATTGGTTTTCCGAGGCCCACCTTGTGGTATCATTCAGGAATCTAGTAGCTAGTATCATTCTGTCACACACACCCAATTGTGCCCAATGCATGGATAATTCACCTACATGAAACGTGAAACATGGCCACACAAAGGGGAATTGGCTTGGTAAATCTTCCCATCCCATTCGGAGCATCAGGAATCCACCCTTCCCAAGACCGATTCTGGACCGACCCCCCTGACCTTTCGTGTACTTCGCAGGCGATCTGCTCCAGATGTTGCTGTTTGTTCTCACAGGAAGTCAACTGATCATAGTAAGACACCTGTGGCGGTTCACCCAATGATCCAATGGGCCTCCAAAACATGTTCATTGTTTTTTTTTTAGTTGGGGGGGGGGGGGTCGTATCCACGTCTTGAAATCAACGAATATTTACACTATACAAATACATATGGTTGGAAGTATGTTCACTTGATCACTAACAGCTCGAAAAAAATATCTGGGACCTGAGACTAACAGCTCTGACAATAAAAGAAGAGTCGTGTTGGAATTTGGAAAACCCATGATGATGATGATGTTGAGGATGTTGATGATNGTAGCCGGTTCTACCCATTAGATCCAAGTAGGCCGTCAAACTATGTTACTAGTTGGTTTTTTTTTTATTTGGGGGGGGGGGGTCGTATCCACGTCTTGAAATCAACGAATATTTACACTATACAAATACATATGGTTGGAAGTATGTTCACTTGATCACTAACAGCTCGAAAAAAATATCTGGGACCTGAGACTAACAGCTCTGACAATAAAAGAAGAGTCGTGTTGGAATTTGGAAAACCCATGATGATGATGATGTTGAGGATGTTGATGATGATGATGATGATGATGAGGATGATGATGAGGATGATGATGATGATGATGATGATGATGATGAGGAGGAGGAGGAGGAGGAGGATAAGGATGATAATGATACATGAAGGCGATAATCCATAACCTATATATTCATGGCTTCATCCAAACACTTGGTGCCAAGCCTTTTTCCGTTTTTCATTACCTGTTTTTATTGTTCCACCTCCATCTCGGTGCAATTCCATCCAGTGATCTTCTTCGTGACATTCCTCATGCGGAGTTTTTAATCTCGTTGATGGGATGTGTCAGGCCAGTGGGAACAAATGTCAATAGAGAAAAAAAAACAACAGGGGTGAAAATCAATTGATATCCCCAACTTGATTTTTAGCAAGCAAAAACCGGGTGGGAACATTTAGTGGGCCTAACAACCAGTTACTATATAAATGATGTGAACATGGCGACCCTATGAATAGCCGAAAATAAATGGGAATTTGATGGTAAGAAAAAACCCTACTTATGAACCCTAACACATCATGGTACCCAAGTTCGGAATCTCTTGGCTTCCTGGGGGAGGGTTGCCATGTGGTAGTTTTTAGGGAAGGTACCGATTGCCTGGATTTCTATGGGTTGGATCTACCGGCCCCACCCTGGGTCAGGGGTAGATCCAATTTCTGAGGATTTTATCCATCATGAAATACCACAAAGGTTTGAAACAAACGTTTGTTTGAGGGAAGTAGCATGTAACATACTGAGACATGGAAGAAATTCTGCACTATCTGGGATATATATTTGGGATGTATAAAAACAATGTGAATGATGAGATAAACTACCAACCTCAACTGGTAAACGCCGGATTTCTTCCATCAACGATGCCACCATATTTAGATGAAGTTCTCAAAATTCTCTGATTAAATGCAAACCTTTGATCATTGATCCATGTTTCTGGCCAGGAATTCCCATGGATGGTCAGGAAACCCCTCGGAAGAAACCAGAGAGAAAACCTGGAGAGCGAATCTCATGGCCAATTCGAATCATGCTCCAACCAAAAATTTCCAGGCCAGGTTCCAAAACTCTATGGTTGAGGGTTTCCGGCAATTTTTGGGGGTTCCAAAAAGAATTGTCCGGTTTTGTGGCTGCATGCTCAAAAAAGGTATACAGTATCCTCAAGGATCCATGAGATGATTGTATATCTATCCACTAATTGATCCCACAAAAATCAACCATTCATGTAGGTAAATATACCACGGATCCATCCATTTCCATGGATCCTTCATGGTTTCCTATCGAGAGTCCTTAGATTTTGAGGTCCAAAATCTATTCGGTCTCCAAGTTCCTTGGCCGCTACCTTTCAAAGTTTTACCATACTAAGCCATGGGTTTTTAAACCTCTTAGCCGCAGCCTCTTAAAGCCTCAAGACAGGGTGATCTTTTTAAAACACATCGGCACTTGAGATCCCACAGATTGTCAATGACGGTCACCTTCTTACAGCAACATTTCAACTCCTTTGTTTGTTTGCCAGCCAAGAAATGCCTTCAGAATAACGGCTAAAGTCAGCAGGAATTCCATGAACTTATCAACTGCTACGCAATGTAAGGGTTGGTACACTGTTGTTTTGACTCTTCTTGACCGAAGTATCCCTACCCAAATCTATGACATCTTTGCATCAATTCAAGGTATCAACCCATTCCTTTTAAGATGACATGGCACTTCAACATTCGTAAAGCAAACAACTTTACATGCAAGGCACTCAAGACTGTAGTAGTCGTCCCACCATGCGACCTTCTTGGTTCCAAAGTGATCACGCATGGCCTAACGAAGAAAACGGTCACGAGTCACGAGTCACAAAGCATCGAGGTGGTTGAACCGATTGAACCCCAAGCCGTAAAGCCATCTGAAAAAGAAAAAAATCTTCGTCTAGGTGTTTTTTGTGTCATTTTTTAGTCCAAGCATATTTCTTAGTGGTAAATATAAAACAAATCATTGGAAATTAAGACTACATACATTTCAACAAATCGACACCTCGGGAAAATAACATGTTTCTTTTTGTTTGATTTCTTTACTTCCGCGTCCTTGACCCAAATCGGGGTAAAATCCTCCCACTGAAACCATGGGGTCTTTTAAAGCAACGTCTGCATGCACGCATTAATGTAAGGGGTTCAGGAGCGGGAAGTTTGGTTGGACGGATTTGGGGATTTTATTGATGCGGCTACTTGGAGGAGTTTCCCCCCCCCCCACTTGGGATACGTGGTCAGTTAAGGGGCGTATGTACTTCAGGCATGTATAACTAGATCAACCCTACTCAGGGAGCTTACGATCACCATGGTTAACCACTTACCAGTCATGGGATGATCCTCTAAGTACTCTCCAGTAATCTCCACTGTTTCCCAACATAGCCGGCGGGAAAATGGACCCTGAATGAAGATGTATTTCAAAATTGAAAATGGGCAAAATTCAAGCCAGCTGGTCTACCGGAGCGTATTCAAAACTCAGATCAATCTAAGATGTAATGGAGAAAACGATGAACCCCCCAGCGCTTTTAGACAAATTCAATTTATACCCAGCATTACCCGACCAGTTTCCAGTTTTTCGGCAACTAGGTTACTTTCAATGGGTGTAAACAGTTGTGTCCTTAGTATCCTTAGTGAGATCATTATGGAAACTGTTTGCCATAGCTTGTTGCCCTTGGCCATGGATGTATGTCTTGGATTGAATTGTGCCTTGACAGTGATGCACTCTATCTTGTGTGCAGTCGTCTTGGTTTTTCGTGTTGTATTTGGTGTTGTTGTGGCCGTGGTCCTCATGTTGATCGTTGTGGATGTTGTTGCTGCTGTTGTAGTGGTTGTTGTTGTTGCTGCTGTTGTTATCATTTTTTGTTTGTAATTTAGTGTAATTTGTTGTTGTTGTTGTTGTTGTTGCTGTTGTTGTTGTTGTTGTTGATGATGAGTGTTGTTTCTGATTGTTGCTGTTGTTGCTGCTGCTGTTGTTGTTGTTGTATTTGTTGTTGTTGCTGTTATTATCATTCCTTGTTGCCTTGTTGTTGTAATGAACTGGTTGTTGTTGATGTTGCTTTCAAACAAATTTCATCAATTTTTGGTGAAATCATTCTCCCCCTTCAGGCACTTCCCTGGTGAACCTTCAAGTAGGCCAAGACATCATCACCCGAGACGAGGCACCTGGACACATAGGCCAAGCGTGACTCCAAAAATCAAGCATTTTTCTGGTTACCCCTCCGAAAAGATAACATGACAGAGAGAATCACCATTTTTTAATGATGGATACATCTTCAAACGGTTGTTGTTCCATTGTTATGTTTGTTTTTGATGGTGCACCATCTACGTTACCAACTGGTGGTTTCAACACAACTTGAAAAGTATGAGTCAAATTGGATCATTTCCCCCAAATCGGGGTAAACATGAAAGTCCTTCAAACACCTACCACGTAGTCTATGGGAAATGTCCACTAGGGCAAGCAGAATTTCGCATGGAAATAACTGAATCTCCAAACAACAAAGATGGCATACACCCCTGAAGACTAACATGGATCATAATCATGGAGATTTGGAAGATCATTTTCCTTTCCAGATGGGTGCTTTGTAAGTTCCATGTTAATCTTCAGGGGTGATTCAGGCCTGTAGGCTAAGAATCCAACATCATTCCGCATCGAAGGGCGGATCTTATGCGGATCTTTTTGGTTTCCAATCCCATCTTCATTTCATTGGCAAAAGCCGTGTTGTCAGGACAAACAAACAGATTCTCTGGGGTAAGAATCACAGAACATGGTTCCCAGTGTTTTGTAAGAAGGTAGTGAAAGACTCCGAAGAAACACCTACCTAGACCACATTCTTTTGGGGGTCCCATACTGCATGTAAAGCTCCAAATTCATGCTTTTGAGCACCCAAATCATGCTACACACTACACAGGGACAAAAACCTCCATAAATCTCCATAAACAAGAGTGTCCAATAATTCTGAAGTGGAAATTAGATTAATAGATCTATTGTCGTCTATTGCTATAAAGATGCATCCACCTGATCATTCCAAAAAGATCAATCCCTACCATTCATAAAAAATAAATAAATAAAACAACTTTTTCGTACCCCTTGATTGTTTAAAGTTCCGTTTTTTTTTGGGCGGAGAGGTGAATCCAAATTTACCGGCCGCATCAGCCGGAAAGGCTCCCAAACGATCTGCACGTGTTGAAAACACAGAATTTCAATAGCTGTTCCTGGTTCCCTTAATAGGTGGTAGGTGCCATATAATCACCCAATTGGCAGTATGTGCCACTTATATACCACTTATATAGTGCCAATTGGGGGATTATATATCACCTATACCACCTTTTTGCGGGAACCAGGAACAGCAATGACCAGATTGATAGGCTCCCAAACTCATCAGGACTTTCGAAGACATTGACGCTACGGAAGGAGTCCAAGAGTACTTGCTCCTGCCATCCAACAAAAATCCATCGATGGTTGGCCATATCCCATGTCAGATCCATGTCTATATTTCCCTACATGTACCATTAAAAAACAAGTAAATCTAGGTAAATATACCATACTACACAGATCCATTTGGGTATTGATAGAAATGTATATATACATGGCAACATGTGCAGCCAAACTGGGTATTTCAATGGATTTTAGAAATTAAAAGTTACCTTTTTGTCCCGTACTTGGAGGTCACGATTCACCTTTGAAAGGGTGACTTAACCTCCTTGCCTTTGGGACGGTATATCTGGGGGACTCCAAACACCGATGTTTGAAGGTCAGAGAGGCATGTTGTTTATGGCTTACTAGTGCATCATATGGGTGTTTCCAAGAAATAGGGTTTTCCCCAAAAATGGATGGTGAAAATAATGGAAAACCCTCTTAATTCATGGATGATTTAGGGGGAAAACCCACTATTTTCGGAAACATCCATATATCTAACTTCGGAGTTTTTTTTCGCGGTGACTTTTTTTCTCAAAGCGTTTCGAAAGTGTGAAAGCTCAAACGCTTTCAGCATCCGCTCCTTTTGAATGGAAGTAAAAGGAACAATTTCGCATGTATGTGAGAATCTATGCATGAAGGTCTGTGCAATTCACATTTCAGCCAAACGTTGTTGCAAAGCGCTGTTTTTTGTGTAACATATGTTTTTTGTGATTTCAGAACACCAAAAAGGCGATCCAAATGGTGGACATTTGCAAGCCCTGCTTTAGATGCAATTTTCACCTCCCGAAACCAACTCCGGCGGTAACATGCCTCACTATAGTTATAAATGAGATAATAAATCATAGCTAGTTGGTGGTTTATGTGGTTTCAACCCATCTGAAAAACATTAGTCAAATTGGATCATTTCCCCAAGGTTCGGGGTGAACGTAAAACAAATATTTGAAACTACCACCAACACTAGGGTATTAGAAATAGGAATAAATCCACTTAGAAGAGTTCGGGGACTCACTACTCCAGCTGGTGGTCAACAATACTTTACCCACTCTTGGTAGTCAAACAGTGTGTAATGGAAAATCACTACCGCTTTTGAAGGAACTGCGATATTCCAATGCCATGGCAGCAGTTTTTTTTGGAGTGCAAGTTCAAGTTTGGTAGAAGTTTTCCCATATTTTTTGGAGTGATATTGCGGCAGCAAATCCGCACCATTTTGAAACAATTCCTTGTCTCGGTTTGCCAAGTACTCTCCATACGGTTTTTGCCCCCACGGATTCGTTTTTGGTTTCAGGCTGACATCCCATAAAACTACCGATATTTCCGTCAACATCTAGGGATCCGGATGTTCCTAGTTCCAACCAAAAGAAAGCGCCACACGCAGGTGCCAACGTTTAATACCATCCTAAAAAAAACAACAACAATACAACAACTTTCTGGAAGGTGGAAGTCTATCAATCTATACCACCTGGAATAGATCGATGGCGATCGCCACTCCCATTTGTCTTGGTGGCCCCGAAAACTCATCCACCGAACGTGGGAGTGGCTCGCCATCTCTAATTTCACTACTTGGTGGCGAAAATGGTAGTGATCGTAACTAGTTAGTAAGTTGGGCTCGAAGCATATTTAGGGGACGAATTTCAACCAACTTACAGGGGTTAATTATAGTAACCCAACTTATAACTACCAAACCCACCTTCAGGTCAGTTAGCAGGGATGTCTAGGGAACCATGCATTGAAGAATCACATGATAACTCATCTGAAAATTGATGGTTGGAAGATGATTCTTTCCTGTTAAGGCATCGGCTTCTTTTCAGTTCGTTTGCCGTTTGTTTCAGGGAAGCTCATCTTAACTTGCGATCCAAAGAAATTTCAAATCCAACCATCCAACAGGTGAGTAAATCTTGGTGTGCTCTTCCACCCAGTAGCAGTGGAAAGTCATACTTAGGCATTGAAAACGTATTTTTCCTATGTTTCCTGAACCCTCAAAACTGGCGTCATTTTGAGGACCCCAAACCACCCCTGCATCATACAGGTTCATTCACCCCTCCATTGGAGGGTCCAATGATCCTTAGGTGACTATATATGCAACTCCCGCCAAAAGCTTTAAGGATAGGAATCCCTCCAGGTCCCATAGACTTCTCCATCTCCAGTTGTTCAGCTCCTGTGCCACCAGACTTGAACGAATCTTATGGCAACTTTCAAAGTCCTGCGGGATTTTTGTTGGTAGGTCGAAACCGGGCCCCAATGAAGGTCCGTGTGGTCACGTTAAAACCATATCTTACCCTCTTAAAGTCCTGGAAAAAATCGAGGTAAAACCAACATTCTGAGGTTCAGAAGGAAGGTCGAAAACGATGTTGTGCTGGATGTTGCAGGGAAAAAACAAATGGGGTATGTTTGGAAACACCCAAATGAACACAAAGGCATCTTGCAAAACTACATGGCCCATCATGGCCCCAAGAATCCAAGTATAGGGTTTATTAAATGTTTATTGTTACAGTGTTGATGTGCATAGGCCGTAAGTACGTGCACACATAGGTTTGAACTCTGTTGAAGTGCTAACAATTTTGTAGGGGACACGCCCATCTAATGCCCACTTATAGATGCAGCTATTTAGTTGAGGGGTTATGATAAAAGCCCAACCCAACCGCAACGCATGGCGTCAAAGGCCAATTGTTCTAATGTCACCTTGGAAACAAAGCAAAATGCAATCTACCCACTAAACATGCATGAATTCATAAACATTGCTGGTTACTATAGTTTCATCTTTGGAAATAAACATATACTGTTCAACCATGATGTTTATCCGATTCACTTTTAAAGTTGGGCCTTTAAGAGGGGTTTGATACTGCACCGTTCAGACTTCAGGGATGGAGAACCACAACCTTGCAGCGACATGAGGTCAAAACCTTGCAATATCGTTGGTTGCCGAATGGGGTGTTTTCCAACAACCCCCAATAGATCCAGTATCTACTAACCCTCCAAGGGGACGGATACATATCCCATCTGGGGAAGTTCGGAAAATCATCGACTCAAAAGTGCCCTTTTTTGGGGTGGATATGTTAGTTCCGAAAATACTACTAAGACTAATACTCTGGAGTTACAATCACAATCAGTGCAAATCGCCTTGAGAGATCCCTCAAAAGTACTTCATAACTCCACTCTTTCCTAAAAGAACATCCATTTCTTTCCCCTTCCAAAAACCACTAAAAACAACCCACCACATCATGACACGTCTTGACGTACTAAGGCCCTATTATCCGTGAAACCACTGGTTGTTCACAACCCCCCCAAAAAATAAGGCCGTAATACCTATTTCTCAGGGCACAACGGGTGACACGTTACGGCACCGGCACCGTTTCGCCACCTGCTTCTTCTGTGGCAAGGTGGAACGGCAGCTCTGATGATCGTTGCGTAAACGAGTGAAGTTGCCGTCAAAGCCTGGCAGTGAAAGGCATCGAGTGAGGATGGTTCGGAAAGGTGGATGGGTGGATGGATAAGATGGCCTTTTCAACAGAGTTGTTTGTAAGTCTTTGAAAACAAGTCTTAAATTCAAAAAACATGGTGAACATAGAACACTAAAGATGACATGTAAGAAATCGTAAGCTATTTATATAAGAAACCTGTGTATTAGGTGTTTTTTTCTATTTCAGGATCCATTTGTTGAAGAATCCTATTGAGATCTACACATCGGACATTCGAAGCCTCGATGATTTGATGTTTAGATTCTTCGGGGGAAAACTTTGTTGTTCAGTGTGGAGAATCTGTGAAAAACAACAAGGTATCTCATCACATCACTTCAACGAGTTATGTTTTCTCCACCCAACAATTTGGGCACCAAAAAAAAACATCTTTCAAGAAATCTTGAGGTAAATAATTGAATTTTGGTATACCCATGTCAGACTTACAATAAAATTCTGGGCCAAACGGCCAAACCAAAAACAACCATTGAATCCAGGGCAAGGGCTTGAAGAAGCTGGTTACATTGTGTAAGGATGAGTGATGAAACTCAATTCGATCAAGCTGGGCTTTCTTATTACCCTAAGAATCCGTTTGTATGTCCTAAGATTTCGGGAGAAACCCTCTATAATCCTATTCTTTTCGGATGGGATTGGCACCCGCAAAATCCTATTCGATCCGGATGGGTCGACCAGATTCTTAGGGTTATGGCACACCTTTTTTTCCTCACTGCACATTGAAAAAGCTCATGGGAGGCGCATCCGCAGAAGGGCGTACATAGTCAACTGAGCCTGAGAATGTGCTGCTTACTTGGATGACGTACCCCCCTGAAGCTACTTTGAAGCCACTTGTGTATAGAAAACGGTTGAGGCAGGTTGCATAGCATGTCAATAGTTATAAATCCACTTGTGCGTATTCCCAGTAACACAGCGCCAACACAGACTGTGCCTCTTTCAAATTGCGAGACCCTGAGAGTCATTCTAGGCCATACCTAGGCCTAGGATCTATAGGTATAGATATTTGGCCACCCGCTTGCCAGTGGTTACCACATCTTCAATAGGCATATCCCAAAACAAGATTACATTGTGGTACCGACCAAATCCTATTCCAAGGCGAGGATTCCGTTCTTGTGGAGCAACTTCTTTTAAAAGACTTCCCTAGAAGCAGAAGTGAAGAGTGCAAGAATACATGCAGAACTGTCACTTTTGCAATGTAGATTTCCACAAGAATTAAACCTGTGAATTACTTCTCCGGGAGAAGATATCCGTCCATACTATACCATCATCAAAAAAAATGCAAAAAAACTGCAGAAACAGTCGCAAAAAACCCCTTTGTAAATATAGGAATCCCCTTCCGCAGGGTCTGACCCAACCCCCCCCCCCACAAAACCCACTTGAGTTGATGATAAAAATCCCAACCTCAAAAGGGCAACTATTTTTGGTCCTAATGCTAAGTAGAAACACCAAGGTAAAAGGTAATTTTTTGGGCACAGGACTCCAAACTGAAGGAGCTTGCTATGTATTGCTATGTAAGAACCAAGGTGGACATACCAAGAATCTATGCCTTTTTACTACCTGGTTAAGATTGCAATGTACCCTCCCAGAACAGCCAAAGCCCCTGAAAAGTGGATGGTTGGAAGAGAAACCTATTGGGAAGGTAAATTTTTCAGGGGCTAGCTGTTAATCATCCCAAACGGAAATTCATCTTCCAACCATGCATTTTCAAGTGCTTTGGGTGTTAGTTTCGGGGAGTGTAGCTACTTGGATGTCTCAGGAAATTAGTAAATGGTTTGTGAGTAGGGTATAAGCCTAATATATCCCATTTAGAAGTGAAATATATCCCGTTGATCCTAACCATTTACCTAAAAGTTCTGTAGAGCCAAAAAAAGATCAAATCCTTTCCCCATAGGATCCATGGGACGAGTGGTATATTTACCTACATATTGATCCCAAACAAATCCACAAAATTCATGTAGGTAAATATACCATGTTAACAGGAAATTGACCTACATGAATGGTTGCTTTTAACGGTAAAATATGTGGGTTTTCATGTAGGTAAATATACACCACCATTCCGTCCTCCCCATGGGAATCATCCGTCATGGCTTCTCCCCGTGACTCCCCTTGACTTCCAGCTCCAAGGATCGAAACCACAAACTGCGTTCCTGACTTTGTTGCGACACCCACCTAAGCAATGGCTGGCCATACGTTTTTTCCATAGGACGAAGGGTGTATTTACCTACATTTACCATATTTTACCCTTAAAAACAAGCAAATGTAGGTAAATTTCCCATACATGGTATATATTTACCTACATGAATTTTGTTGACTTTTTTATGGGATCAATATGTAGGTAAATATACCTAAATATACCATAGATACATGGATTCTATGGGATATGGCCATCAGTTTTGGGACATTGAACAAAGGTAGACACGGTTTTCCGTCGAAATATCAGAAACAGTTTGGGAGGTGATCTTCTACCATATCATGAAAACATGGCGCCTTATTAATAGACACTTCCTTAATGGAATATCAAAAATGGTAGACATTCATTGTATCGACTAAGTGCCTACATTTCAACCTATGCATATGTCGGACCCTTGTCATACTAGTACTATCCTAGTAATTGCTTCATTCTACTTGCTGGGTAGTATATGATATACAGTATCAATCAACGTCTCGTTCGAAGTCATCCAGAAGTTGGCGCCGCCTCGCACTTGCAAGGGGGCCTCTTACACAAACAGTTCACTATTGGAGTGAGTTCTTAGGAAACAACAAAGGTGTTGCAACAACTTTGCGGAAAAAATGATCATGACTTGAACGGCATGGTCAGAAAATAAATCACCACCCTTTATGCACATGTTTGTTGCAGTCATTTGTCTTCTACAACATTCCCGTTATTCAGAAACACATCTTGGTCGTTCCGGTATTGCTTGAGTCCAGAGGATTCTCAGAATTCCCAGCTTTAAAAATTGCATCCGTACGAATCCGTACGTCTTCTTTAAGGAGTGCAACAACTATTGGATCTTTTTACAGTATGTTGCGTTATGTTGAGTGTTGTTTTTCTCCGTAAAAAGGATGTCATGGAGAAAACACTTCACAAACTTCAGGAGAGTGTACTTTTGTTAGTCTGGGTGATAATGTCTACAGGACTTCCAACGGCTTCCAAAGGGTATGATGAAGGTATCATATCTTTCCGAAAGCACAAATTGGGGTTAGAGATGTGGCTCGAAATAAGGAAATACCAAAGGGGTTTGGACATCCCTGACCAAACCACGATGGAGAAGTTCTCCAAGAAACACTGACCACTGAGGAGGATGAGAATCCAGCTTGGAACGATAACATTCATAGAGCACTCTCATGTACCTGGCAGCCAGATTTTTTGCATGGAACATGATGTTGGAACAAGGCACAGGAAGTTTCTGAAGGAGTTTGTTGACTACCTCCTTAGGCCACCATGATTGGCCACTATGACATCATGGTATCCTAAAACCAATGATGCATCCATGGTCATGCTATGTTTCACCTACTTTGATCCCATAAAAACTTAACTAAATGTAGATAAATAAACCATACATGGATCCTGTGGGAAATATATGGAGGGTTTAGAGGCTTGATTCAGGGACTCCAAAATCATGAGCCTCAAACAAAAACCTACCTTTCACATGCAGTTGGTGTGACCAGTGAGTGTCATACCGTCAGCTTAACCCCTTATGCCCTGTCACACCATGACATAAGACATCCAGGGCCACCTCATGTGGACCTTCCAAAAATACCTCTAAACACCTTCTCAGGAGGTATTTGGATGTACAGGGGCTTACCCGATAGCCGATAACCAGAAAAAGGATGAGAGCTGATTCCGACAGCCCCGGGATTTGTGCAAGTGTCGAAGAACCTCTGAACCTCTTGCCAGAAAGAACAGCGAACAATCACGGCCAAACAAAAACGAAGTGAACGCCACCATGTTCTGTTGCAAAGGCCATAAATGAGTCCGCATTTCTCACTGGAAATCGTTAGGGGAGGGGTATTCTCTGTGCGTAGGTTGACTGGTCATATGATACCTGAAGGACCAGCCCACCTGTTTCACAAGCCTTTCATCGTTCAGAAAATGTTTTATACTGGCTAGTCAAGTCAACCTACGCCCAAACCCACTTGGCCTCCTCAGAAACATGGGTTTAATAAGGGAAACCAACGGCTGATAAGCCATCTACTGTTCATGCATGTTCATCAGAAATCATGCACCAGTTCAGCCCCTCTGCATACAGATCTACAGTAACAGCCAGCAATTTCAAAGAAAGATGGATGAAGTAGCAAACTCTACATGCTTACCCTCCCTGAAGCTAACAGTTCGCCCCTGAAAATAGACCCCTGGAAAAGGAAATTCCTATTGGAACCCACCATGTTGAGGGGCAAACAAAACTATATAGGTCCTTTTGGTCACCTCCAGGTGCCCTTCCGTCTTCCCCAGGGGTGAAAATTACCGCATTCCTTACAGCAGTACAACGATTTATAGCCGGCCGCTGTGGGAAAGATGAGCGCCATATTTACCCTAGACATCCCTAGACATCCATTCCTACCTACTAGCGCCGGGCTTAAGTCACATCAGTCGGAGGAAAGTCACATCACCCAATGGAAATGCAAGATGGAGAAAAGTCACATCACACGGCGGGAAGTCACATCATTTTGTGACAATCCCAATGGCACAGCGGCATCCAACAGAAAACCAAAAAGTAACCAAATCTAGCCGCGACATTGCGCACAGTGAGATATTTGTTGATTGTAGGAAGAAGTTTGCACCAAATACCAATGGCACAGCGTGTGCCATATAGCCTTTCCAAATTCTCAGCATCCTGGATCCCAATGGCACAGCAACTATTACACAGACTTCTCTTGACAATCTTTTTGACAATCCCAATGGCACAGCGACTGTTACACAGACTTCTTTTGTCAATCTTTTTGACAATCCCAATGGCACAGCGACTGTTACACAGACTTCTTTTGGCAATTTCTTTTGACAATCTCAATGGCACAGCGACTGTTACACAGACTTCTCTTGACAATCTTTTGACAATCCCAATGGCACAGGGACTGTTACACAGACTTCTTTTGGCAATTTCTTTTGACAATCCCAATGGCACAGGGACTGTTACACAGACTTCTTTTGGCAATTTCTTTTTGACAATCCCAATAG
>DF240767.1:51338-68868 GCA_000507305.1 Breviolum minutum Mf 1.05b.01
CAAAAGCAACAAAGTACTGCGCACAACAGCAAAAATGATACATGAACTATTGCCGAATATGATACAAGTCATCAAAATATTGCAGGGACACAAGGTAACTACGAAAAAACAAAGAATGCAGAAGAAAATGCAATTGCAGAGACACAAGGTAACTACGAAAAAACAAAGAATGCAGAAGAAAATGCAAAAGCAACAGAGTACTGCGCACAACAGCAAAATGATACATGAACTATTGCCGAATATGATAAAAGTCATCAAAATATTGCAGGGACACAAGGTAACTACGAAACAACAAAGAATGCAAATGAAAGCTCAAAAGCAACAAAGTACTGCGCACAACAGCAAGCATGATACATGAACTATTGCCGAATATGATAAAAGTGATCAAAATACTGCGTGCACGCAGACTGATACGACTTCCCCCCGAGCGATACGACTTAAACCGACCGCTTGTAGGTTTGAAAAGGCCCCTTAAATCATACACGAGCAACACAGTGTCACATCTGATGTTTGATGATTTTTGTGAGGGATACCATCCCTGAAAATAGGCCAAAATCGACCCTAAAAAGAACGGATCATCTTCCAACCATCCATTTTCAGGTTTTTTTTGGGCTGTTTTAGGGAGGGTGTTTGAATCTTTCCAGGACTCCTCATCAGCCGTCCATTACACCCGATTGCCTAGAGTCGTGAGCCGCATAGATCAGAATTTCATCTCTCAATGGACCTCGGTGGAAAGCAGTCCAGTCTTTCAACCTATAGGCAAATGTGATTCTATGAAACACCTCTCTTCCCAAATTTTGCCTGACTTTTTTTCATGTGGCAAATTTTGGCAAACATCGTATTGCATGTATTGCGGCAATCTTTGGGGGAGAATCCATCACATTTTCTGCTTAATTTCTCTGGAAGTTGGCAGGTTGTAAGGTAACAACTTCAATTCATCCCCCTTCCCTAGGGATCCTGGCTCACCTTCTGAGAATAGTTTCATGGAACCTAAATACTATGCTTTTTGGAGGCTATTGGACACCCCAATCACCAAAGAATATGACGATTGATTCCTCGGGTTCAGAGTTTCAGTTTCAAATCTCAGATTTAAAAAGTCAGGAAAGTGTGCCGTCCCGTGTGCTTTTTTCACGGTTGGCTCGCAAAACACCATGAAATTTTGGTGATGTATATACATGAGTTCCTTGACCGGTTGATAGGTAGTTCTATTATCATGTTTTATCCCATCGTTGACAGGTTTCATACATTCCTGTGGTATGAAACCATCAGCAGTATCATACATGAGTTCTCGAGTCTTTTAGTTCTGTTTTGACACCGTCTGAGGTTTGATCTTCTTAGGATCATGTCTGGGCAATTTATTGTAAATCCTTGACCTGAATTAATTGAACCAATTTGGGGAGGATTTCCTTACTGAACCACCATTTGGGGTGGCTTCGGCTGAGGTCGTTATATATAATTTGCTCATTTGCCCAGATCATGTTGAGGGTACAATGCTGCTTGGCAGATTTCAGATTTTCTTGGAAGATGGGGATGCTTAACTGCTGGTGTGGCGACAGGAGGTTTCGCGATAGCTCAGACCTTGTACAGTTCCCTTTCAGGAAGGTTTGCCCACGTTGGTTTACCAAAGCAGGGTACATGGTATTGTCAATGCTTGTTCTGGCAAATCAGCAAATCCTTCATATCTTGCGTTCATATGTTTTAAGCCCCTGAACAACATATTTAACATGTTTTTTAGTTTCAAAATATATCAACAAACCCAGGAAGACCAAGCTTTGCCCATCTGGCACCCTCGTGAACAACTTTACATGGTTCATCCAAAAGACCAGCCCCGACTTGTTTGGGAGAAACTGGACTTCCAGGGTAGAAATCTTACAGCATCAACAAATTCCATCAAATCATCTATCTCTGCTTAGTGATTGGAGATCGTAAAACCAAGGCACGATCTTGGAAGACCTTATAGGATCCGCCTGCACAGCAGGATGGTTAACACTTCTCTATACATATCCTATAAGAAAAATGTATGGTATATGTTTACCTACATTTGGCAGACTTTGCATGGTAAATGTAGATCCTAGGGGTATAGTGAATATAATATCATACAGGACATAAGTATTAATATGAGTAAAACAAACATGGGAAGGGTGAACCCTCCACGAAGGTAGCTTACTATCATGGTTTGGTGATGGAGACTTCAACTGGTTTCTTGCATGGTAAACCTTAGGTGCCCTGCTACAAGTCGGAGGGATCATATTAGTCACATGAGCCTGTGAAAAAGGAACCTCTCACTTTCCAGTTTACTTGTTGTTCGATAGGGATCCTTATTGCTTGTACTGTTTTTTTTCAAAATCTCCACAGTCCACTGGGTAGTATAAGCCCTTATATATATATATATATATATATGTACACCCCAAACCGAACAACCAGGAGCCCTGTTTTCATGGCTCACATCCCCCCAAGCGCCCTAACATTGGCGGAATCCAGGAAGTTTTGGAAAAAAACATGTTGAACGCAACGAGGTGGGCCCCAAAACCAGTTATATGTAGGGTCCCATACTTGGATGTTCCAGGAAGATAGCAAATGGTTAGTAAATGGGTAATAACCTACTTATAAATGGGATATGTTGGGGTTATAACCCACTTACTAACCATTTACTATCTTCCTGGGACATCCAAGTAACTCCACTTATATAGGAGTGAAAAAAAACAGCTATCCATTTATATTCGGCCATTTACAGGCGTTGTAACTCCATTTATCATATTTAAAACTAGTACGGGCCGACCTGGAAACTTTCCTTATATATACATAAGTACACATCATCATATCCAAATACCTTGTGTTGGAAGGTTGTGGGGCCACGTGTTACTATGACTGCATGTCTAGGGTCCTGGTCCTACTCCTCCTGCCAGGTTTCTGTGTCACCCTTACAACAAAGAAGCAAAAAGAAGGGCTCTGAGTTAGCCAAACAGTCTTAAAAAGAAACGCACATTTGCAACTAATCTCCGATCAGAAAGTCTTAGAAAAAATATCATATACAACTATAGGAAAACAAGCACCTCTACTCAATTCTACTGTAGAAAGTCTGATTTTGACTATATAGGGAAGAAACGAATAATGCACCAACCAGCAATCAGCAACTACCTCGCTAAAAATCACATAGCCTGGGGGACCCTTTTGGGCCCAAAAATGCCAGAAAAATCTCCTATGTTTAAAAGGTGAAACTGACACCCACCCGCCAAAAAGTATGCTCATCCTAAATTTATATAAAACGATCGTTGGAAAAAACACTGGCCTTGTAAAGTATTCAACCGTGAAAGACACCATGGCACAAAATCACCAAACAACGTACATCCAAATCTCAATCAACTAGTCACTAGCTACCAACTACCAAAACAACCCCATGTTTCACACCGTCATGTCTTGAAAAACTAAAGCATTCCACCAAGGAGGAAATGCGACCCCCGTTGTCCGGTCGTTGCCTTGTTTGGGTTCAAAGAGGTCTTTGCCCCACTCTTTGATCGTACCTGCGAAAGCTTTCCTTGGAGCGTTGCTTTTCCTACTGCAACCCAGGAGAGGCGGCGTTTACACACAAAAATAATAGCACTATGAAGTGCAACAAAAATTCAAACACGGTTGTTGTTGTTGTTGTTGCTGGTGTTGCTGGTGTTGCTGGTGTTGCTGGTGTTGTTGTTGTTGTTGTTGTTGCTACAAGAAACTCGTCAGGACTTGTGGTTCAAAAGCATCCATGTCCATGCCAATAGTTATCAATCTAGACATGTTCAACCATGCCAAGACTGAATTTTCTCCACTCAAACAATTCCTATGAAACAAGGGCAGTGGAGTCTGTGGTACCGTGGATTTGTTTCAGTCCCGAAGCTCCAGTGATGGGAAAATCAACCCAAACAGTGGTGGTTTGGGTTGGCGTTTTACGATGATCAGATACATCCCAAGCGATAATCCCTTTCATTATTCACCGACCAACCATTGATAATAAGGTATGCTAATTATTCACCAACCAACCAACCAACCAACCAACCAACCAACCAACCAACCAACCAACCAACCAACCAACCAACCAACCAACCAACCAACCAACCAACCAGTAATAAAACCATGAAATTTTTAGGATAGTAAACTATGAACATTATTCACCAAGCAACCATTGATTGAATCTATTAGTATCTATTAGTAAAGGATTTTACCTCACGTCCAGTCTTACCGAAAGTGATACTGGAGTACACAAACTGAGCTGTATTGCAAACCCTTGTGACTTTTCAAGACTAGTTAGTGTACGAGGATCCTTACAACGGCTAGCTAAAATCAACCCTTATAACTGGTAGCATAGAATATCCCTTTTGCGCTTGAAACCACAAGGGTTTTGATTACCAGCTCAAGTGTTTCATGATTTCAAGGCGGCCAAGTCTTATACTTGCTGGTGGTTTCAACCCTTCTGAAACATATTAGCCAATTGGATCATTTCCCCAAGTAGGGATAAAAACATAGAATATGTGAAACCACGAGCTAGTATATGTTACCTCAGATTCTTTACCTGCCTTTGTAGGCTAAAGAGAAAAGACATCAACATGGTTTATATATACTATCATATACTATCATATATTTATATGTGTAACATACCGAACCTTATCATCTCATTTAAGAAGAGGGTGCTGATTGAAACTTAGTCAATCCAATCCAAGTTGCTGATTTTCATCGAGTCCCTCGCATTTCAATAAGCAATTCTGCAAGCTCAGCACACGCTCCGCATAATCCTCGGTTTAAAAGGCCCCGTTCTCAGCAGGGACAAAAACAAGGTGTATACACCCAGAAAACCAGTTATAAATGGGGGATAATTTGGGTAGAACGTCCCTACAAATGGCCGCAAATAAATGTATAACTGGGGTGAAAAAAACCCTCCTTAGGGGGGGTTGTAACCCCATTTACAACTGGTTTTCAGGGGCCCACCTTGTAGGTATCAACCTTACAACCCACAAAAATCATCATCTGCTTGGTGCGAACCACCCTCACCCCGTTGCGAGCCTTTGCTCGCCAATTAGTAGTGAAAATGTTTATCCATTGCTCATTTCACGTCAGTAAGAACAGCCCAGTTATATTACCTACCACAATTACCACAAGACAACGGACTATTCAGAGGCAACTCCCAATAATGAGTGTACATCTGTTCCTTTTCTCTTCAATACCCCTTGAACTATGGGTGCGTTGACAAAGGGCATTGCTGCGGTGAAAAATGGGAGATGAGAATTTCCAAACACCTCCTGTTAAAGTTGCCTTTTCAGTGCGAAGGCCTGGCCTTGGGCTGAGGAAACAAATCTAGCCATGCCAAGATGCTACATCTTGGGATGCTTCCCCTCTCAGTAACAATGGCAAATGATGGTTGAAGGGGATTTTTGTTACTAAGACCGAAAGGCTCGTGGTGAAACATCCTCGGACTATGTTTCGTTGGGATGGGACCTAAGAAAAAACCATTATATACTCGCATGTTTGATATTAAAATCAAACAATCATCTGGTTGTGACTTGTGTATACTCATATATATATCTCAAACCCCCAAATTGAAGTTGGGACATACTCGTCACTATGTCACTATGTTTGTGCCAACATGACATGCCGCCGGGCCTGACCCAGACAAGAAGATTACAACATGTCCTTCAACTTACTAGGAGGGATTCACTAGTTTCACACATTCAATAGCATGAATTACTGTACTCGGTATATACATCGAGATGCATCCACTCCAAGCATTTTGAATGGGGACACCCTATTGCGTAAGCTTCATTTTCTACTGTGAGAAGCGGAGCATCACAATGTATTCTCTAGTTGGTGATAGTTGGTGGTTGAACCAACCCATTTGAAAAATATCAGTCAAATTGGATCATTCCCCCAAGGACCGGGGTGGAAATAACACATACTTGAATTTTGATCTCTTTTCGTTTCGACCTTTTCACATGCTACAGCATCAATCAATCCTGGCTCCGTTTAAAAGAACACAATCCCCCGATGTTTTATGGACTCCGGCCCGTCAAAGTTTCGGACCTTTAAAAAGGAACCAAAAACACAGCCTGCAATGCAATACCCCAATGAGAAATCCATGGGATTTGGTAAATTTACCCACATGAATGGTTGACTTTGATGGTAAATTAGTTGGTAAAGATACCAGTCACATAGATCGTATGGCTACCAACAAATCTGCAATCTCGGTGTCACCAGCTCGTGGCTGTATACTCGTTTGTTGCTTTCTACAGCTGTGCCGATCTATAAGATGCAGCCGTTCTTGTTGGCCCGGATTTGTATGGAAGCCTCCTGGAAGCCTTGAGAAGGCTCCAAGTGTTGCTACCATGAAGGGCCAAAAGGTGGCAGTCTCTTTAAATCTGAGAAGTATGTCATCTTGTTGGAAATCTTGGAACCTCAAAATAGACCTTGAACAAAAACACCTCAAATCCCAAAAAAAATAAACAAGGTATGGACAAGTATGGCTGGATGTCTATAGGGTTTCTGCACACTTTTCGCCTCATCCAAAAACCACCGTTCTTAATCATTACCCCGCATCAAAGAAGGGACAACCCACCAGCATAGATGGTTAGTGAAAAGAACAACAAATATCCCATACCATCCATGTATGGTATATTTACCTACATTTGGTTGATTTTGATAGTAAATGTAGGTAAATAAACCATACATGGATGCTATGGGGATGTTCCATGAATTTTAATTCGCCCTTACTTCTTTTTGGTGCCACTGCCTTTAGAGGATTTGGTCCCGGGTGCCTTTTTCCCAAATGCACTGAATGGGATGGGAACATTTACCAAGCCATTTCCTCTTGTGAAAATGTGGCCGTCAAAATAGTCCCTCTTTAGGGGACATGTTAGTTTTCGGGGGTGTAAATTAGACATCTGGGTATATAATGATTTCATACATCTCGGCTCCAGTTCCACTAGACCAAGGATCTCCACTACAGCGTCGCAGTGCAACTTCAGCTAGCTGCAAATCATAGATGTTCTGAGAAGCAACTCCTGTGCACAAAAGAACTGGGAGCTATCAGCCAACGAGGAGTGTTGATGTATAGAGAAATATGTGGGATTGTTACATCCATCAAGACCTACATGACTGGTTTATGTTTATTGTAAATCTAGGTAAATATACCATACACGAATCCTATGGGATAGTATTATCTAGATCAACCTTCCAGAGATTCTTGACGGTTGCCGCCTTTTCTTAGTGTCTTTCTGAAACAAGGTAGGGAAAGGTTTATACACAAACAGTTGTTTCATGTTTGACCAGAAAAGGACAGATAGAGACTGTTCCGAGCAAACATAAAAACACTGAATGGACGCCTGTTGAAGTTTGTTCTTGATGATGTTGATAACTATGATGATGATGATGATGATGATGATGATGATGATGATGATGATGATGATGATAATGATTATGATGATCTGTAGCAACCCCCCCAAACAAAACATCACTCAACACACATACACACCCTGTGCTAAAAAAACACAGTTGAGCTAACCTGAAAATGATTGGATGTCTTCGAATCAATCCGGAATCCTCTTGATACACTGAAAGAGAAGCGTGGAAAAAACAACAGGCACAACTTACTACACGGAATTGCAAGATGTGTTTGCGTGTAAAACTATAGAAAATGAACAGTCTAGAGATAATGTGTATATCTATAGGATCCGTTACTCCTGAAACTGGCTCTGTTGAGCTCTGTGCCATATATAAGCACGTGCCTCTAAAAGTGAGAGGCCACAAATTCAGAGTCTACGGAGGCATTTATTGACAGGATGTTTCAATGATTGCAAGCCCTCAAAATGCAGTTTCAAGCGTCCGAACTGGTGATATAAGGCATCCACGTCATTTCCTCAAGAACTTTACAAGAGAGTGCAGGTCAAAAGGGTCATATTTCATGCGAAAACAGAATCTGAAAGGACATATGTACGAGCCCCTGATCAGCAAACTTCTTCAACATCTAACGAATCACCTCTTTGAGCTGTATATAGATATCATATTGTAAGTAAGACAAACCCCACCCTCATATATCTTATACCCACCGCTGTGTCTAAATAGAAGGACGCTCTGGAAAATCTGGGTATCCAAATTCCAAACAATCTCAACTATCCACCAGGTGATTCAATGCACAAAAGTCTAGCGGGTGGTCGGCACCACCCAATTGAAACACAGGCTGCTGGTAAACTGGGACATGTCTCCTCACAGCAAGTTCGTATGTAACCCACGTACGACCTGGAATACATTGACAAACACTATTTGAATATATTCAAATGACTTGCGGATATTTCTGCCTGTTTCTTTTGTACAAATGAAAAGAAAAGCCAATTCCGGCCATCTATCAAATACATGCATAATAGATACATATATTATGATTATAGATCAATATGATCATGTTTGCTTTCAGAAATCCTGTAATTCAAAGATGGATTTGGATGGTTTTTGTGCCGGTGTCTTTTCAAAATCAGTAGTTTACACTACACACTTCCCAATTTCCAAGTTTCTGTAGGATTCAAATGTCCGTAGAATCTATTAGAATCTCATGCTGGGATGTCCCAGCAACTTAGTGACTCGGCAACCAGTTTATCACCCGTCCCATACCATCCATGTATGCTATATGTACCTACATTTAGTTATCTTTTTTCTTTATGGTGCCAGTAAATGTCGGTAAATATACCATACATGGATGCTATGGGCTTGATATACTCCAAATTTTACATCATTTTAAACACACAACATTTCTACGCCAAGAGACGTGGATCAAACCATAATTTCAAGATCTTTGTGTTGTCCTCATTCCAAACACAAGAAACCGGACACATATCACCTTCGCCTTCGATTCACCCTATGGGATTGTGGGGGGAATTACATCGAAATGAGCCAGTGAACATCAACAAAAATCAGGGCTCGTTATAGTTTCCAATCCAAACAATGCACCATTAAGGGAAAATCGAAAAAATACTAAGATTTGCATCAAATTTGATCCTCCAAAAAATGGGTAGTGTATTTTGAAAATTGAGTGGAGTTTAGTTCCCAAAAAAAAGGATCCAGGTAAGTTCATCTTGAGAAGCAAAATCATTAAGGTACCACATTTGACTATTGCGCCAAAAATATATCCACCTGTTTGAAGGTATACACATATATATATATATACATATGCAAATACATGTATCTGTGGGGGGCTACTGGCTGGTATTTGATGAAAAGTATCCAATTCCACCTAAAAAATAGGAATTGATAGACAAATGTATTTTCTTTTAATGGACACCTGGAGTCATAGAGTCCCAGAGATAATTGGGATAATGATGCTCTAGCGTGTATAACTCAAAATTGATGCTTACCGAATAGGATCGAACAATGATGATTGGAAGATTAGTCATGAATAGTGTTGTTTTTTGTTTTTGTGGCATCAAAATTTGGATCCTTCTTTGGAATCACGACCTCCTGGTTCCATTCAGAAAAATGAGGAGGTACAAGTTGCTCCATCCCGAATTGTACCTTCTGCCCATCTCTACATTGTACTGATAAATCATACTGTATAACATGAAACATTAGTGTCTATTCAATACAATATAGGTGTTTACACAATTCAAAACACCACTGCCATCTACCAGCCGTGGTTCTAGTTCATACCAAGAGAAATGAATGTATTTTCCAGCCATCTTAACCGTTGAAGCTTTCTGACCCTTTTTTTGTCCAGGTTTATTGTCGCAACCTCTACAGCAACACAAAATGCAGGTCCTCCAGGATCGTTTTCATGGACATACCTGCAGGGTCGTTATTTTGTTGCTGTTGGTTGGGTAGCTTTGCATATGTTTGGGAGCACATGTAGTTGAATCAATGCGAACAAATAAAAAAACAGATTCGCAACGAACCGTCGCTAGGGTTTATATGGCAAAAAAATACAAACACATGTACCCTTCCTTCAGCATGGGGTGACTGGTCCCCCCAATTGATTACTTGAAATTAATTAGGGGTATGGTCAGTTGGGTTGTTGAAAATCTGTTGATGACTGCCCACTATGTTGCAAAACCCAATTAATTTTCTACAACCAGGATGGCGAAAAATAATCGATTTAGGTGTCAGGACTAGGTCACTCTTCGTTTCTTCAACACGTACAGAACTTGTGGTCCAATACGGCAGGAACATTCATTTATTCATCCATTTGTTTCGTGACCTTGTGAATATTTGATCATACTGTCACACATCATTGTGTGATATTATGACTTCGTAAGTGTTCGTGCTACGGTTCATTCAACTTTATCGCAACAACACAGCATCTCACAAACACCATAAACTACATTTCAGTAAACCTCATACAGTAATCTTAATAAACATTGCTGAACTTGATTACAGTGAACCTTATTAAATCATGTAGAGGGTTATCACATTGTTGGTTGATTTGCCCCACCAGATCTGTTTGACTAATTTGACTGCATTTGGCTTGGTTTGCATGACCATGTGCATTCATGTGAGTTGCTCGAAAAGGCTGGGGGTAAGAGTACTTGCACAAATCAAGCATACTAATGTTATGTACTTCCGAAAATTCCATGTTGACTCTCTCCCCTCGGATTTAGTACTTGCCTTTCGGGAAAAATAATTCAGCAGAAATTCATCATTAGACTCAGTAGGAACCCTCAATCAATTTTCTAAAGGTGGGATACACACCAAAAGAACAAGGAAAGGACCCTAGACATCCAAACACCTCCTGAGAAGGTATTCAGACACCAAAGACATCCCTAAAACATCTTCTCAGGAGGTATTTGGATCTCTAGGGGGATATCATCTTCACCCGATGTTCCCCCCCGCATGTCGGAGGAAAACCCCCGAAGAAATGACCCATCCTGAATCCAAGGTGGATCCGTGGATGGGTTGCACAAAGGAACGGTATATAAAAACCTACATATTTAGTTGGGTTTTTTATTTGGTAAACGTAGGTACACCCTGGAAGATTAACATGGAACCTACAAATCACCCATTTGGAAAGGAAAATTATCTGAAACAAACCTCCATGATTGCGCAAAATGTTAATCTTCCAGGGTGGAAACGTAGGTAACAGGAGATATTTTTGGTGGTTTGATCAACGCCCCAAAAAAAAGAGACGTTCCCCATGAAAAGGGACCGTTTCAAAAGGAAAATTGTCTGGAAAAAACATCTTTTTCAGGGGCTATGTTAGTTTTCGGGCGAGTACATACAATCTATTAAAACAGAAAAAACAAGTATCCAATAGTTCAAGGCCTGTTAACTAGTGCGATACATACTGCTGTACTTACACGGCACATAATATGTAACCATTTGTATAATGATCCTAGGAATTAGCCTTGCTCGCTATTACTGTATCATTCTCTGAATGCAACATGTGAGTTAGTGGACTTTTTGAGTTCTGCCTCTTGTTTCAATTGAAAAAAACATCAAGCATCTAAAGCGTTTCTCTGTCATCTAGAGAAAATGCCATCTGGAGAAAACAATCCACGCCATCAACCCCCACCTCCAACCTCTAACCAACCACATGTTTGAACAGTTTGTGTATCTTGACTAATTAAAAGTTTCATCATCCAAAAGGGAACCGTTTTACCAATCATCCTTTTTCAAAACCCCGTGTTTTTGTTACTTTTTTTGGAGGAGAAGTTCCTTTCCACCGGTTCGGAAAATGCCGCCCCTTTCCTTCAGTCTGAGACACCATTTGGTGTTGTCAACTCAAATGGATTGCAAGTACCTTGGTTGGACGAAAACCCAAAAGGCTGGTTTTGGTTGGTCATAGCGGGACCCAAAAAGCAAAGTTCAGTTAAAACGGGGCAATGTTCAGAACAAACCGGGGCAAGCTAAGTTGCAAAATTCACATAAACTAAGGCAGCACAGCTTGCATGGCTGGGGCAATTATATGTGTAGATATTGTCCAAAGATCAAATTGCTGGAAGACACTACTAGCTTGCAATCGATTGAAAACAATGAAAAAAAGAAAATCCGCTTCCAAAAATATGGTCGATATCAATATACTTATATATATATATACACTGTATATTGTTTTTATATTTGATTATTTCAATCTTATTATGATCTCTGTTTTCGCGCCATGCAAATTTGATGTTCTCATGTTCTTGAATCTCACAGCGCGCGCACGACTAATTTTTTGATCTCGCACTGAATTGATGGTGGTCAATGCTTTCGCACGGTCACTGATTGCAAAGTAAAAACCGAATTTTGCATTATAGCGCCAAAACTCATTGGGCAGGTCATTTCTTTAGAGGCTTTTTACTTCTGGCTTTGCAGGCCACTTTCTTAGTGGGCAGAGGAGCATGACACGGCTGCTTCCTGTCACTGTTTTGAAGGGCACTGAGAGCTTCATGAATTTCAGCAGCCAGCTCCCACGCGGTGAACCATTCCTTACTCAGGAAAGAAAATCAAGTTGGTTGTTGAACCACAATTGTGGAAAAACGGGAAAAATACAAGGGTGCCAACCTCAGAACCAAATAAAACTGGAAAACCAGTTTGCCAAGTAGTATCTGAATCAGACAAGGACATTTTAATACGCTGAAGTCGTGCAAGGCTGTACTTTCCCACGCGGTGCATGGCAATCACATCTTCAGCCTGGAACTTCGGAAGTTCCAAATCCGCCATGTTTAAAAGGCCCCAAAGCACTTTGTCCTTTAAATTGCTGCGGATGAAAAATACAAATCAGATTCAGATTCAATTTGTTTGTTGATGCGGGCCAAACTAATAACATGTCGCAACCACATCCTGGAGTAGTATGTCCATTCTCAACGCCGATAATTGTCACAGCAGGCTTTTTTCGCGACAAGCAGAGGCAAACGTCAGAGAGCTTTCAGTCAGTGGGTTGGAGGCCAGCCAAGCTTTGACTTATGCACGGCACCCCTGCATTGCTAACAATGCTGCCCCATTTGCCATGTTGGCAGCGACAAAGGAGACTGGACACAACTACCCACCCAAGTTTCAAAAAGCTACAAACAATCCTGATTCTTAGGGTTCAGGATGAGACCTGCCAATCCAAGAAGCTACGTGGCTTCAAAAGGTTCACGAATCAGAAGTTAACAGTCTGTTTCAACTCCTACTTGGTGAGTTTCAACGCTTGGCCAGGTGGCAGCACCACACAGCGCCGAAGGTGCACCGAAGGTTTCACGCCAGTCAACCCTTGCTTCGCCCAACGGCACTGCCAAACAATCTCAACCAAGTCTGTGTCCCACGCATGGACTGGAAAGAAAGCAGCCATGGCTGCAGCAGATTGCTTCTTTGAATCTTCAGAGATTTGGGCCAACTCAGCTCGCCAATACGTAGCATGGACCATGTCAATGGAGAAGTCACCAGGGCCACCGCCAAGAGTAGGATCTTCCTTGAGTGTATGATACCGAAGGATGGCTTTTTCCGGTGCCTTTTTCTTCATTTCATCCATCACCATCAAGAGCATGACAGGTTCCTTGTCCAAGACTACTTTGTTCGAAGAGGATGAGAATGTGAAGAGCACATCCGTCTCAGGATTGCTTTGGTCCTCCGATTCTTTTGCCTGCCACCACTTGCCTTTGAACCATGAAGTCACAAAATTGGACACTGGAATCTCTCCACCTGTGGTGTTCACCAAGAACAACTGATTGTTGGTGTAAAGCTGGAACGCCAGGCCTTTCAATTTGCCACTTCCAGAAGCGCAAATCAGAGCTGTTGTGAAGTCCAGGCTGGAGACTGCAGTGAAGACTGGTCCAGTGACAACAGGGTCGGGGTCAGAAGGTGACAAGCGGGCTCGTTTCGAGGGCGGCTCCACCAAGGAGGCTTCATCTGGAATCACATTTGATTTTTCTTCCAACAAGTTGTTCCATTCATCTTTGAATGTGCTTTCAGCCCATTTCTGCACCAGGGTGTCAGGCAAACACAAGTTTTTTCCAACCACCGTGCCAACATTCAAAGTTGGCGCGACGACTGTGGGGGCATCAGCAGCAGACATTTCTGAAGGCAAAGGTTCAAAACCAGTGATCCGCAAAGCCTTGCTGAGATACAACTCCACGCCAACATCCTTCAAATCTTCCATTGCCCACTCCCATTGATTGGGTGGAGCCACAGCAATGTAGTGCAAGTTGAAACTGCACTTTGACCTCTTCAGAATTGCCCGACTCAAATCTCCAGTTTTTGGTGACAAGTCCAGCACCACGCAGGCGGGCAATTGCTGATTCTCCAAGCAGGATTCCAAAATCACAGCTGCTGCAGATTCACCAATTTGGGAATATTTTTCGGCCGGGGCCACACGGTCATCCACGGCAGTCGATCCCATGGAATCATCATCCTCAACGACTCGCATGTCCTTCAGCTGTAGCATCATTGCCCTGGTGGTTGTCCGGTTGTTCACGTAAAGGGAAGATTTGTGCCAGGAAGATTTCATTGCGCCCATTGGAAAGGCACACCTCAAAGGATACTCCAGAGGACGGCGGTCTCTTGGATCTGCGCGGTCCTCCGCTTAGCAGGTTATTTACGGGGAAAAAAGAAATCAGAAAAACAACCTTCAAATCAACAACTTATTATACTCAGTGTCCTGGAAAGACAGCGAAGCTTTTTCGTCTGTGTTGACATCCTTTCCTTTCAGTGTGTCCATCAAAGTGCTTTCAACTTTGTACAAGTTGCCTTTGGCCCGTTCCCAAATAGGTGTCACAATGATGGCCATTGCATCAAAGGATTCATTGTTGAGAACTGTGTGGAGGGTTGCCACCTGTTCAGCCAAGTGTTGGTCTCGAACTAACGAAGGGCTGGCCCAGTTGCAAAGAATCAGCACGGGCAGCTGCTGCTCTTTCGGCAGATTGTAGTCACTTTTGAGCTGGGACAAACGAGCCATTGCATCAGCAAGATTTTCCTTGTAAGAAAACATTGCCGCAACGCCAGCGAAGAGCGTTTCCACAGCCTCTCTGGCTTGCAACCTGCGCTTGCGCACATGTTCAATTTGAGCATGGTAGATTAAGGAGTCATGACAGGACAGCTTTGACCTGTACACTTGCACTGCCAGGATGTCTGCTTTCACTTTCTCTTGCACCAAACTCCATTCAAGCGCCTCAAATTTCGCAGCTTCCACTTCGTGCTTCTTTTGGCCACAAACCACAAGGTCAGTGCACGAAGTCTTGGCTTGATGCAGCTCCCGCAAACACTTCCTTCAGGCAGAATGAGGCAGACATATCTTGATGCTGGGAATGAAATACACACAACCAGAAGGAAAACTAAGCTTTATAACTATACATCACAAATTAATTGAAAGAAACGAGGAACAGATCTAGCCAGGAGATGTCGTTCTTGCGTTCATGCAGCAAGCTCTGCAGGTCCAACATCAAAGCCACGTCACCTTCAATGACCTTGTTGCACAAAATTTCAATGTCCTTAACCGCAATGGCATTGGCCAAAGCTTCATGCACTGCCCAAGACCAAAAAGCACAAAGCTGGGAATGTTCTTCCAACCGCAGTTTTTCCAACGATCGCCTGTTTTTCTTCTCTAGCTGCTGGTGGCTCAGGGATTCTACAAACAGGGTGAAGCTGTACTCAGTTACAGTCAGAATGGAATTCCACTCGCTGCGAGCAAGTCTCGGCGTATGTCCCGGTAGTAGCTTCTTGTTGCAGAAGCTGTCTTCACTCCACCAAACCGATTTCAAACCAACTTGGCCCAACAGCTGCACCATGAGTTCCAGACCCTTGTGACACTTCGGATTCAGCAAAGCCAATGCTGCAACCCTTTTGTTCCCAGTGACTTTTCCTTTGCTCGTGGCTTCGGCGTTGAATTTTTCCAAGATTTGGCTAGGCACATAGTTTCCACCAAAAGCTTTTTCCAAAAGCATAAGTTTCATAGTCCAGGTGACTATGTCGTGCGGCTGCCGAATTGAACCTCGATTCGAATGGTGTGCATTGGCAATTGCCACCGCCGCTAGGTCCACATGGCACTCAAAGCTAGCATGAATTGCCACAGCCCCTTGGGCGAGATGCGGCAGCAAGACGGGAATGTCCACCCCAGCATCCAGAGCCAAACTGAGCATCGCCAGCAAAGTGCTGCTTCGAGCACTACCTTTGACAAACCGCACCGTAAACTTTTCAGGGGGGTTTTGCTTCTCTTCTGCAGTGCACCAAACACGCAAAGGCTCAACATCGGTCAAGAAGCCATGAGCTAAGTATTCTTCAAACAGCTGTTTGCAAACTGAGCTGTAAGGAAATGGCTTGGTGGAAGTCTCCGGGGTGAAGCCAAGCATGCTGGCGTGCAACATGGTACTTTCTTTCTTTCCCAACAGGCTCGGGACCACGTAGTTCACCCAGCTTTGCAAAGGAAATGCTTGTAGCAACTGCTGTCGAAATTTGCCTTGCGACTTTTCACTTGGGAATTTGTCTAACAAAAATTTGTGAAGGGCCACCAAACCGGTCGCAGACCGTAGCAAACGTGCCGATCAAAGATGCTTTGACTTGCCCCAAATCTGTCACGCCAAGCAAATCTGGCTTTGACATGGATTCAACGGACTCAACCTTCACATCCAGGTCCATGTCAGCCGTGACAACCTCACACTTCACCTCCTCCAAGTCAGCCTTCACCTCCATGTCCTCGGCCATGGGTCACGAGCACAGACTGATTTGAGCTACAAAAAACGGCTGCCGTCAGAAGTAAGCAGCGTTGGAAACCAAAAAAATCCTTAGTAGAAAATATCTGATTCAGGTATGCTGTAAAATGCGAGGTTGTTAGTTGATGGTATTTTTTCAAAATAGCATCCAAAAAACACATGGTCGGCATGTTAGTGTGTTTATTTTTTTTCTGTTCCATGCAGGTCAAACAACAGTTTACCTATGTGTTTTTTAACTAAGGAGCTGAAAGCTTCCTGCATCAAAAAAAGGAGCTGAAAGCTTCCTGCATCAAATTTTTTTTAAAAGGAGCTGAAAGCTTCCTGCATCAAGAATAAAAGGAGCTGAAAGCTTCCTGCATCAAAAAAGAATAAAAGGAGCTGAAAGCTTCCTGCATCATTTTTTTTCAAAGGAGCTGAAAGTTGCCTGCGTTATAATCCGTACATGTTGCTTTAATTGCCAATATCACAAAGACACTCAAAAGGCTGCATGCATCAAAAAGTTGCCAAGACAGCATTTTTTGGACCTCAGTGCCTTGAAGGTGGGCAGGTCAGCCCGTCGTGGTAGCAGTCCAATAATTGATGAGGAAGATGACGGACTTTTATGTTTCTTAAAACATTTAACCAAAACATTTAACCAAAACAACTGCTGGACTTTTTTATGTTTCTTAAAAGTCTTCCTCATCAATTTGACGGCGACGGCGGTGCCTCCTTTCTGATTCTGGAGGAAAGCGTTCCGGGTGACGCTCTTTGAACCAATCATTTTTGGCTCGTGCCTTGCCCTTATAGTTCCTCTACGCGTCTTGCTGCGAGATCTTCTAGCCTCGTCGTCGCGACCATCTCTGGTTCCTGGCAAATTGTATCGAGCAAATTGTTGCTCAAATTTCAAAGCTTTAAAATCCTGATTTCGCAGCTTCATATGAATTAAT
>DF240767.1:69114-101890 GCA_000507305.1 Breviolum minutum Mf 1.05b.01
AAGCTGCAACTGGCGTAGCCACTGGGGTTCCACTGCAAGCTGCAACTGGAGGAGCTGCAACTGGCGCAGCCACTGGGGTTTCACTTTCAATCCCAACTGCAGCAGGACATGCCGCAACAGTTGCTGCTGCTGTTGCTCCGGCAGAATCTGCGGCAGGATCAGGAGCAGAAGATTCCACAGTAGTAACACTTTGCCCTGGTGGCTTAGCTTTGCTTTTAGACGTAGCCTCGGGGAAGGTTGGACTGTGCATCTCCTCTACTATGGGAGTGACAGCTGCACCACCACCAGTAGGAACAGGGTGGCTAAGAGCTGGGCCATGGCCAGGCATCATGGCCATCCCTGGGGCAGCTGCAAAGTATTGGCCCATCATCCCTGGACCTGGACCCATCACTGCCTGCTGCTGCTGAAAGGCTTGTTGTAGCGGCACTTGCTGCTGCTGAAAGGCTGGTTCTCCTGGCAATGCCCTGTGAGTCTGTGGGCGGACCGTCGAACCTTGTTGCACTAGCACCCCAGCAGCTGCCATGCCTGCTTGGAAGGCTTGCTGTTGCAGACCTTGCTGTTGTTGTTGCACTTGTCGGTCTTCAGCAAGCACTTCGACCAGCCCTTGCGCCAGCAGTTCCAAAGCCCGGCGCCCTCCGAGGCCCGCCATGACCACTAGGAGGCTTTTTGTTGTGATTTTTGAATTTCCCACTTGACCACATGTTGTTTGTCATGGTCATGTACAAGTGAATTTGTACTATATATTGAGAAAAACTGCCAAGATCTAATATGATCACTGCTAATGCTCCGATTTATTTTTGAATGGTAGATTCAAACGATTGAATGTTTGCGTTTTTAAATTATTTTTGTGGCCACGACATGTGAGCTGATCCGAACCTTTTCAACGAGAAAAAATCAGAAGGAGCCACGGGCATCCTGCACTCTCATTGAACAAAAAATTCTCAAAGCATCTTTGTTTGTTTTAAACCAAAGGGAACTTATGGCATCCTGTTTGTGTTTTATGGAAAACTGTGTTGGTCGATAATATTTTTCTTTCAACGGATAAATCCGACATAAAACGAAACATTGTTTCATCTTCAAGTTTTGCGGGAACAATTACAACAATCCGCAACAAGGACGTCCAACTCTTTTTCAATAATTGCCAATTGTATAAGGAAAATTCAGGGCAAGGACAAAAACCTATCCAGAGCAGGGTAGTCAAGGCACATTTTCCTTTTGAATGGAAAAATTGCAAAAATACATCAAAACGCAATCACACTTGACATTTTTAGGTTTTTTTGCCAGGAGAATTCCAGCGCAGAAACCTCAAACAATCCACTGATCTGATGGCAATTTTTTGACATTTTTTTTGTAAAATTTTGATGGCAACTATTTTTTTTCGATGGCAAATTTTGACTTGAAAATTCGGGCTACAGAATCTGCAAAAAACTATTACATCGCGTAAAGGAAATGCGCAGGGCAGGGACTTCAAAAGACTAATACTATTTTTTTGCATCCGGCAAATTTTAAGGGAAAGTCCGGGGCAGGGCCTTCAAAAAACTGTCTGGCACGAGGGGGCCCATCATATTTTTCCAAGTAATTGGCCAACGCCTTTTCCAATTTTGCTGCGAAGTCACCCCCGCATTTTGCGCAGCCGACATCACAGCAGTTCGACAGAACTGCTGCGATCTCATCTTGTGTGCAGGGTTTTGCTGCGATGTAGGCTGCGCAATTTGCGCTGCCCACTTCACAGCAAAATCCCGCAGTCATAATGACTTCACAGCAGTTCGACAGAACTGCTGCGATCTCACCTGCGCATTTTGCGCGGCCTACTTCACAGCAAATTCCCGGTAAGGCCTTTTTTTACTGACCTTGTAACGCCAAAAAAATGGAAATATTATTCGCCATGGGTTTTTTCGTCTTTAATAAATGGCCTCCAAAAATTTTCCAGAAAAACCATTTTTTTTTTCCTCACTAAATTTTTTTTCACCAAAAATCCGGCAAGTATTCTTTTGAAGATCCCTCCCCAGAGTTCCTTACAAAAAAAACTTCCCGGCACACAGTCAGTGTTTACCCCACTAATTCCTTAGCAAGGGATTTTCCAAAAATAGTTCTTTGGAGTCTTTGCCCCAGGATTTTCCTCACAAAATACGTTCACGAAAATACAGATAGGTAGTCATTGGTGAGGGCCTGCCCTGCCAGGATCTTTCCACAATTTGTTTTGGACACCTGTAAGATATCAAACCCGGGTTTTTCCACACAAAAATGCGGAGAAAAATTGAGGTAGTGTGAAGTTTTTGCCCCAGGATGTTTTTACCTGATATTTTCCAAAAATATGTTTGCAGTCATCGCCTCAGGATATGCTTCACACAAAACACAGTATCAACAAAACATGTTTCGCAAAAAAATGTTCTTTTTCGGAGCCCCTGTTTTGGGAGTATCCTCAAAAGAGGCTTTTGAATGGAAAAAAATGATGTGAAGTCTTTTCCCCAGGATTTTTTGAAAAAATCCTTAGTAGAAAATGTCTGATTCAGGTATGCTGTAAAATGCATGGTTGTTTGTTGATGGTATTTTTTCAAAATCGCATCCAAAAAACACATGGTCGGCATGTTACTGTGTTTATTTTTTATCTGTTAGTGTGTTTATTTTTTATCAACCTAATAACAGTTTACCTATGTGTTTTTTTAACTAAGGAGCTGAAAGCTTCCTGCATCAAAAAAAAGGAGCTGAAAGCTTCCTGCATCAAATTTTTTTTAAAAGGAGCTGAAAGCTTCCTGCATCAAAAAGAATAAAAGGAGCTGAAAGCTTCCTGCATCAAAAAGAATAAAAGGAGCTGAAAGCTTCCTGCATCATTTTTTCAAAGGAGCTGAAAGTTGCCTGCGTTATAATCCGTACATGTTGCTTTAAGTGCCAATATCACAAAGACACTAAAAAGGCTGCATGCATCAAAAAGTATTTAGGTTGAGTTGGAAAAACAAGTGCTGCTTAGCTTCTGAAACCAAATTTCATGCACCCAACTGCGAGTTTTTTCCCGTGACCACTCAACCACGCAAGTTTGCAGATCTATTGTAACGATGCCAAATGCATTCCATTGTGCATTTTAATTGAGGCATTGGCATTGAATGAATTTATTGCAAATATTCAGCGCCGATTTCACGGCAAATGCAACGAAGAAACGCATCGCAAAGCTCCGGTGGATACGTTTCACAAAAAGCACTCAAGGAAACCCCTGCTTCAGAACCTTCAATGCGACGATGAGGCACTTGACATCGACAGAATGCATTTTGGAATGTTGCATTCATGCTGGGGATGTTGTGAACAATTCGAGTTCTTTTCCGAATCGGTTCACCAGTTCCAGGCGCACGTAAGCCAAACCGGCATTGATCGAACCGGTTGACCCACACACCTTGTCTTCCACAAAGGTCAATGAGGGCCTGCAGGTGCCATGAATCTGCAGTGTCGGGATGCTCCAGCAAAAAAAACCGCCCCACTCGAATCTGGAAGAGGGCTATCTCCACCGCAAACAACAGAAGGCGTTCAGCCACCAGACGCCGAGACTGATACTTTGCTTCACCCATACTTTCACGGCACCACAGCCGCATCAGAGCTGAGAACAAAGTACAAGGTGGACTAAGAACGGCTACCTCAGGCTGAACGGTTTCGAGATGATGCCACACAGCGGCTCGACCGTTGACTGTTCCAAGATCCATCTCTGAATCATCTTTGAAATCAAAGCTGTTGCCACCGAGCAAACCAAATGCACCACAACGAAGCACCAGCCGGGGTCGACTGAATAATTCACACACATCCACCCGTGAAACCGGGCCATCAGGAACTACTTCCATCATTTCCACTTCATCATCAGAAGTGGAGCTTGCCATGCTGGAGGACAAACTGCAAAACTCGGAAAGGCTTTTGGGAACAAAAGCTAGCAGGTTCATGTTTCATATTCAGGGTAATATCTCAACCTGCTGCACTTGAAACCGCACATCACATTAATTAGTGCATTGAAAGCCAGACAATTCAATCAAATGCAGGATTTTCCTGAACCAAATGTGACTCACTCACGTTTTTGACGCACAAGCACACAGCAGATCCATCAAAGCTTGCTCAGCACGGCAAAACCCCATCAATGTTGTTACAATTCGAAAAGGAGGGGTTCACAGGTGACATTTTTTTTTTGGTTTGAATCCAAACCGCAGAGATTGCTTTGATCTTTCATACACAAACCACAGAGATTGCATTTAATCTGGCCGTCATTCAGATCTTGAGAAAAGTTTGACGACAAACTTTAAAAAAATGTACCTGTGTCAACATTGAACCCAAATTGCCAGACACGGCAAGACTCACAATGTGCGCTACGTGCAGCTGTCGTAGACATTCCCACTTGCCAGCCTGAAACAGCTGCTATCCAAATTCAAAGGCATAAATTTTGATATTCACCACTCTTCAAACTCAGAATCAGATCATGGAAACATCTCGTGATTGCCGCAAATAAAAAAAACTTCAAAGAACGACTTCAGAGTCAGGAGGAACTATACTTACAAACAAGTGGCAAGCCAAACAAAGAAAATCAATCTGCAGCCGCTGCTGCTGCAGGCGGCCAACCCCACTCCTGCGCAGAGATCTTCACCAATCCAGCTTTTGGTCTGCACGTGGTGCATCCGACTTCAGTGTTGTGATAGCATTTGGAGCAACCAAGCTCAACACCAGATGGCACAATGATCCGGCGCTTTTTGCCAGCAGGCTCTGCAGGACCATCTCTTTGATTCGGCTCAGCGGGTGCGGCAGGTTCACTGGCAGAAGCAGGCTCAGCTGCCGGCCCTTTGTTCTTGCCCCGCCCTTTGCCTCGCCCTTTTGTCTTCGCAGCAGCCTTGCCTGAACTTTTTTGGGGAGCTGCAGCTTCAGCTTCAGGAGCAGTGACTGCTCCTCCTGGAGGTTGCTGTTTTTGACGCACACGACGCGCTGGTGCAGCAGGTTCGGCAGCAGCATTGCAACGAGTTGGCGCACCTTTCTCAAAGACTGCAGAGCCAGGGGGAGCACCCAACACATCAGAACCAGCGGCGGCATTGGATCGACGAGGTGCCTCTTTCTGGAACTCCACCGCAATGGTCAACGGCGAAGAAAAGGCAAACCCAATGTCCACAGCTTTCTGATCAGGGAGTGTAAGGCTTTGGACCAAATCATCATCAGGCTGCAATTTGAAAATTCTTGTGAGAACCGGCAAGATCCAAGTGGTGGAGGACTTCCTCTTATTGTTTTCAACCTCAGTCAAAAACAAATCATTAAAAACACAACGAAGTTCTGTACAAACAGAACAAGGCGGCCTCCCTTACCTCGCTTCAGCAAAGGGGGGCCCGTCCCGAGCATGGCGCATTAGCCCATTTGCCCAGCTCTCATCGGTCGCCTCCGTGCAACCGGTTGGCCCCAAAGAACTCAGGCACAACTCGGCCCCCCCTCCGAAGAAGGGGGGCCATGGGCGAGTTGTCAATATCCTGGTGCCCCCCTTGCTTCCACTGCCCCACCCTCGGCCAACTGGGTGCACCCAAGAGCTTCGGGCCGTCTGACTCAGACACCCGGGTCGAGTTTTCGAAACTAAGAACCGCCAAGCCACCAGCTGAATCAAATAGCGGTGAGCCTTGTCGTAGCCCCATTTCTGCATCAGATCCGCAGTTTTCAAAAATTCTTTTGATTGGCGATCTGAAAAAGGCACCCGCGGGATTGCATGGCTAGGTGGCCGCTCAGGTGCCTTAACCAATTCTTGCCAAGGAAGGAACAGCAGCGGAGGTTGGCTCAAGTTTGGACTGGCCGGATAGAGCTTGGTGCACAAAATGACATCTTGGCCATGAGGTGCAACTGTTTGCAGAAAGCCAGGTGTCTCAATCAATTGACTCAGCTCTGCAGGCAAAGTTTCCCTTCTCACCAACTTGAAGCAGTGACAGGCTTCCAAGCGTTTTTCTGTCGCCTTTTGAGTTTGATTGATGCCAGTCACTTTGATCGTCAAAGGCGCCAACCAACTTTTAAAGTCCCAGGAGGCACTGAGAATCTCCACCTGATAGTCAGGCAAGCATGCTTCCACACGTTCTTTGAAATCTTGTGGGCATTCCAATTCTTTGGCTCTGCAAAGTGCGGAAGCGACCTGTCCAAAGCTGGCATCTTGGCGGTTATGCGTGTGACCAACGCGTCCTTGAGAAAGGACGGCGCTGGTCACATTTCTTCGACCAACTTGCAAGGCCAGGTATTTGAGAAACTGGTTGTTTTTTGACTCAGCAGCCGCGTTGTCACTCACCACCCTCCAATGACAAGGCATGCTGATGCCACGTTTCTGCAAGCGCTCAGCAGTGACCTTTTAAAGGCAATTTGCTGCCGTTTTTTTTGAGCAATAATAAGCACTATTGAAAAATTACGTTAAAAACCGGTTAGCAGACTCAGTGTTCGGTAACAAACGGACTGACTGCAGACTGGTAACTTCCAGGGCACGGCTCGTCATAGTGCATTGCATGTCGGAGTTTTTCCCCATATCTTGGTCTGTCAAGTACAGGAATTTGCCGACGCCGTCTACTATTACACCTCCTGCACCAATTTGCGGCCTCCAACTGTCCTTAAGACATTTTGCAAGGCTGGTGTTGCGAGGCACTCTGAACTTGGCCTGGTCCATATGATCCTGCGTCCAGTTCAGTAGTGTTTGCGCACAAGCAACCTTGGGGCACCCAGCCGTGTTAAAATTCACGCTGTCACAGCCCAACTGCTCACATTGCGCATCGACCTGGCGGTCCGCCATTACACTGCGGACATGTTGGCCATGAGCAGCTTGAATCTGCTGGGCTTGCTCTTCCAGGCTTGCCGACTTGCGAAGCATCTTCAGTTTCTCACAGATTGAACATTTACCATGGTCTGTGCTTCGTGCAATTCGAAGCATATCCTTCCAAGACTTCTCGTAATACCTTCGAAAAGAGCTCAATGACACAGGATTGTCAGACCAGTTCACATACATCTCATAGAACTCCTGGAAACTCATGTTAGGCATATACCGCCTGCAATTTGGTTTGGCGGCGTCCGGGCCCACAGCATCAACAGGATCAGCTAAACCAATTCTGCTGCCCTGGCTGTCAGATTCTTTCTGTGAGTCATCCATGCCCGACACACTTCGACAACTGGAAGTTGGGACTCGGACAGCGGTGATCGGTGTTGCCTTGCTCTCTTGCAAAGCAGCAATTTCATCACCATCCACCAGCTCTACTGGTATGTGCATGGCCCAATTGCCCCATGCAGCGAAAAAAAACTTCTCACAGTCATTTTGCCCCTCAACGTTGCCAACCTTGCCATGGTTGCGCAAGCCAGCCTTTCGACCATCAGGAGGGGGCCCTTCATCACGGACAGTCCGCAGCAAGTTCTGCAAAGTGCCCTTTCCAATGGAACAAGCTTTGCAAAAGGTTCCTCGGCAAACAGGCACTGAATTGAGTTCAAAGCCTTGGCTCTTTCCCTTCACAACCCTGAGGTCGTGCAACATCAACCACACCCTCTTGCGATGAGCTTCAGAAGACTGCTCCTGCATGGATGCCCGCAAACCTTCACAATGCAAATGTAAAGGGCTGCCGGGAGTCACACAAGGGCCGTCTCGGCATCCACAAGCCCAAGAAACAACCGGCTGCCCATCAGAATCAGCCCCACTAAGTTCCGCCACGCTGGGCAGACTAAACTCTGACTCTGACTCTGTAGGTAGCTCTGCCATGTTGGATGCACAACGTCACAACGTAAAGTTTGAAGCTTGACGCTCAAAACTGCAAATCATCTTCAGATTCAGGATTCAGGCACAGAAATTAAAAGGAGCTAATTAGCATCCTGCATGTCTGAACCTCCGAGGAGCCCACGGCATCCTGCAAGAAAAGGAGCCCACGGCATCCTGCAAGAAAAGGAGCTAAAAGCATCCTGCTAAGGCGCTTGGAGCAGCCTGCATGCTATTTTAATTTTAAGGATTAGGATTATATAAATACGACATTTTGTTCTCCAAAAATGAATCGCATTCAGGAACACAAAGAAAAAAGTCATCGACTCAGTCAGCATTCATATTCTTTGTATTGCAAACACCACCACCACCAGGCTTTAATCACAGGAATATTTTTTCGGACGTCTATGGTTTCAGTTTCGGCATTTCCAGCGTGCGACTACAAAACTTGAAACATCATTCAAAGGCCCAAAGCAATGATACAGTGATTTCACTCTTAAGGTGTTTGTACCAAAAGTGATGATTAGTAAACATATGATTGGGAATGGGCCTTTCGTTTCAAAAACTCACAAGTGGCCCTCAGACATGAACCATCAAGCGCTTATTCTCACTGACACCCGGTGCCCTCAAACAGCAAGTGGATTCCACAAAGGTCGAGATGCAGCGTCTCCACATCAAATTGAAGCCGCTGCACGCAAAAGGAAAGCAGCCAATCGTCTTCCTCAGAGCTTTCTTGAAGCACCTGGACATGGCCTAAACTACTTTTTTTTTGTCGACCAATTTTTTTTGGTTTGTTTTGAAAAACCGTTTTTTTTTGGTTTCTTCTTTTCCAGGCCTTATTGTGGTCCAAATCGACAATACAAACTCTTTTGCTGAAAGGTCGATGATTTGACAAGTTGTTGATGCTTTTTTGGTTTTTCAGTCTGTGCCAATCCGGTGCGAAGAATCGGTTTTCCGAGCTGATCCGGTGTGAAGACTTGGTTTTCCGTGTTTTTCCGTTTTTGGTTTTTTCTTTTTCTGGCCTGCAGAAAATATAGACATGGGAGTATATAGGTCGAGTGTGCAGAAAGTGCATGGGTGTATTGTCCAAAGCGATACAATCAAAATTTTGGTTTTTCAATCCGGTGCGAAGAATCGGTTTTCCGAGCCGATCCGGTGTGAAGAATCGGTTTTCCGTGTTTTTCCGTTTTTGGTTTTTCGGCCTTTTTTGTGGGGTGCTTCTTATCATATCGGGACCATGAAACAGTCCGTAATTTTGCAAAATTTGACTTTATCGGCATGCTTGGACAATTGGCCTGCCCGATTCAAAAAAAAACTTATCGGCACCTTTGGAACCTTGCCCCATGCAAAGCTGCAAAAGATTATCGGCACCTTGGGAATCCCCAGAATATATATATATAAATATAGTGGCACATTTGGACAATTTCTTCAGAAAACTGAAAAGATTATCCGCGCCCTTGGAACCTTTTGCATGCATTGCTGCGTTCTATGAGCTATAAAATATAGGCAATTTTGCTGAATGTTGTATTATAAATCATTTTTTCATGTCCGGCACCATCACAGTAAGAAAACCTATATATATATATATTTACATGTGTCGATATAGATATAAATATATATACATATATATATAAATTTTTTATATATATGAGAGAAAAATATTGAACTACATATATATTTATATATACAATGTTTACATTATATCATGGGATAGTTCAACCATTTTTGTGATGCGAAAAAAGTTTGCGAGGCATGTTTTTTTGCAATCCGCGACAATAAGAAGACGTCCTGGCTCATGCAACCAGCAAAATTATAGGATTCAAGTTGCTCGCTCAAAAGCCCACTTGGGAAGAGAAGAGTGCAGGGAATTAATAATGATCAGAAATATAGAAACATGCATGCATGTTCGATTTCAAAACAAATTTTATATATTCACTTTAGTTTACATATATGTTTGTAAATACATAAAAATATTTGTCTTATATTATTCTGAATCCTGTGCATGCGCATGCACTTTGACTCGCCTATATTCAATGGAGATGGCGCGTTGTGAATGCACATATATAGAGAGCCGTGGCCCCAGGTTCAATCTGTCGGATGGGGGCGGTGGGAAAGTGCATGGTTGAAATCACAAGGGATCAAACATATGCAAATTCAAAGATGTAAATATATTTATATACCCAAAATGTGAAAGTAGAAATGTTGGTGATATAAATATACATATATATAGCCCAAATGTCCACTTTCACATGTTGGGTATATATATGTATATATTTACATCTTTCAATTGACATATTTTTGATCCCTCTCATGTTGCTACGCTGCAGCCGTTTCTGCGCTGGGGTGAAAGAGTAACTGTAGGTGTGCCCTGCAAACTCAGGGCATTGCTATTTTCTTTAGTTACAGCCAATGTCAGAGCCTTCGTTGGTACCTTCGTGGATGACAATGTTGCCAGATGATGTTTCAAAGCAGTTGGCCACCTTGATCTTTCAGGACGTTTCTGTGTAAAAAATGTCACGGGGAGACCTGCGTGCTTTGTGTTAGATTGGGGGGATGCTGCTGCTGGTAAAGAAAATTTTGTAATGAAGCCCACCTTTTCACACATAGTTTACTTTCAATTGATAAGTATATGAGTATATTAAATATTTGTGTGCGCTCAACGTTTCGTGCAGTTAAATATTTCTTTATACACCATGCAGATTTTTTGCGGCGCCTCCAGCCACCGATGGAGGAGTTGAAAGACAATCCTGAATTGAAAGCTCGCACTATAGCTCAAAAAAGATTTCTCTTGTGGCCAAAGGAGAAGGAAAACAAAGAAGGAAAACACGAAAGGAAGAACAAAAAAGCTTCTTCAATGGCTGTCAGGTTCAACAAAATTATCCTTGCGCCCCTAGTTGGCTATGCATCTGCAGAATCAAATGGGAAGTTGGGCCAGGTCCCCTTCCTTGAGGCAATGCTTGAACAACTGAATGAGGCTTGGTCAGTGACTTGACTGCACACAACTGCATTTACACAAACAGATTCGCATATATAGTATATATAGACTTGTGCAAATAATTTCAAATTTGAATATACTACATGAGGTGATTTTTGATTTTACGTAATCATTTACGGAAAGGCATATAAAAAGCAGTTTGATATATTCATATATATTTATGCCTTCGCATATGAATTTGATATTCGTGGGACTTAGGCGAATGTAAAGTCTGGCAAGATCAACAAGGATGCGCATGGCATCAAGGCGTTGCTCAACCACCATGCAAGACGTTTGACTTGCATTTAGATCTTGATTGTGTATCTATATAGACATATATATGTACGTATGTATATGCAGGTGATGTGATGCAGCAATTCACGAGGAACAAGGTTACTTCACCAGTGTTTTTTTTGAATCTGATGCAAGGATTGGCAGATCGATCCAAGGAGCAAAGGGACAAAGAGGTACAGGACCTTACGGTTTCTCATCTTCGATTGCGAGTAAAAACCTATTCTCTTTCATGGGAACTCCCAAAAAAATGAACCAAGCTGTTGCTTCAGTGTTCAGTGTTTGGGTTCTATTTGTCTCCGCGGATTTTTTTGCCGTCTGAGGCTTTGTTTTGGTCGAGATTAGAGGGCATCAAGGAGCGGAGGTACTACTGTTACAAGAAGGGGTCATCCACGAGATCGAAGTCCAGTGGTTCAAGTTCAGGCTCAACTTTGAAGACTTCCTCCAGCGAGGAATCATTGCCAGTTGTGCCAGCAACAGCATCCCCATCTGACATCCCACCGCTTGAAAGCTTGGATTCTGTCCCACCAACACTTCCAAGTTTGGATTCCTCAGCCATGCCAGTTGAAAGTTTGGATTCCATCCCACCAATTCCACCCTTGGATTCCATCCCACATCTTCCTGAGGAGGATGAAAACTTTCTTGAGACATTGCGCGTTCCTTCCCCTGACGTTTTTGGCACCCAAGGTGGACCTTTGCCTGTTGGAAGTGTCGGCAGTGGTGAGGGTTGTGGAAACACATTTCTTGAAAGTGTTGCTGAAGAAAATGATGCTCTCATCTCAGAAATGCTGTGTAACATGACCTTGGCTGAGCCATACCCAATGTCCCAGCAGGTGCCTTTTGAAGGGAACCCATCCAGGATGGAGCATACGCAGCTCCCTGAGACTAGCAATTCTGTGGCTGCTGACCCTGGATTTTGAAGGCGATTGGGAATGTATATAGCCTGTATATAGATATATATATATATTATTATATATTTAATATATATCTAAAGCAAACAAGTTAAATAAGTTTATGCATGTCAATTTGCCGGATTTTTTTTGAGAAGAAAGATGAATCCTTCTAACACTAAAGGTGCGCCACACCACAGTCTTACTTTAATCTTGCTTGCAGGTGTCGACAGAAGCGGAGCTGTTCACAAATCTCTGCAGTGCCATGAATGCCTTCAATGATGCAACTCTTGAAATGTCTGCTGCTGAGGCAGAGGCGCATACTGGGGTTGCAAGTGTGCAAGTCTGGGGAGTGACATCTTATAAGTGATATTTTGAAAAAAGTGCTGGGAGACTGGACAAGTTCCTCCATACATATATATAGATATATTCATGTGCTTTTGACATGTTTCACTATTTATGCGCATATAGATTTGGGGTCGCAGGTGCAGTGGTTTTTTCATAGTATGAAATAGTATATGTACATGTAAGTGTATATTAACGCACATATATTTATTCCATATTCATGTATACATTTATTTGCACATATAGAATCAGAATCGCCCCTGTATCTCTAGAATCGTGCATGTCGCAGGAAGCGGTGGAGCGAGCAGTTGGAGACATGATTGCGGCGGAGAAAGCTAGATCTGAAGAACTCAAAAATGACAAGAACAATTTCGAAATCGTGGTATTAGATTCTGATGAGGAAGGAGATGGTGTGGACAGGAAATTACCCTGCCCATGTCTCACGGTGGACAGCCAGCTGGGTGTTCCAAATTTGTTCAATTGCCAGTGCAATTGGGCTGCAAAAGGCGCCAGAGAAGTGACTCCGCCTATTGCCGACGAGCCAGGAACAGAAGAGTCAAAAGGAACAAATGGAACCGAAGAAGTTACTCCGCCTATTGCCGAAGAGCCAGGAACAGAAGAGTCAAAAGGAACAAATGGAACCGAAGAAGTTGATCCGCCTTCTGCCGAAGAGCCAGAAAGAACAGAAGAGAAAGAAAATTCAAATGAAGAGGAAGAAGTTGATCGAAGTAGAAATGAAAATGGCAAGGAGGTAAAACGCAGAAAGTCAGTTCGTAGAACGGGCCGCGTTCATCCAAGGAATGCAGTTCTTGGAGATGATGGACTGGTGCATGTTGGGAAGAAGCTGAAGCTGCGAGCAGCCTTTGTGAAATTCCCACTTCCTGAGATTGAGCGCACTTTTGAAGGAGCTACTGATGAAGAAGTTGAAGAGGAAAAGGTTGCAGCGGAAGCAAAGGCCCCTGTAGCTTGTTTGGGTTTGAGTATTATATAGGCAGTTAACCTTGTAATGTGTAACTGTTTTTAATAGAAGAAAAAGGTTGAATGCAAAGAAGAAGAAAACAGGGGTGCAAAGATGTTTAAATATTCAAAGCAAGGCATGGATAAGATACCCAATTTGCTTTCCAAAGCATGACCCACTTCTTTGACTTCATGTTCCACTTTAAAAACACCAAGGTGGAAGTTATTGAAGGAGATGAAGATGAGAAGTTCAAGATCCTACACGCTCGGGACCAGCGTGCTCTTCGAGGGACCAGCAGTGGTGGCAGGAAGAGCAGGAGCAAGGGGGGGAAGAAGAAGACACAGAAAGAGAAGAAGGAAGACAAGGTATCCCCGAAGGAGGAGAAGAAGAAGAAGAAGGTACAGGAGCAAAAGGACAATAAGAAGAGAAAGGATCAGGAAAGTAGCGAGGTTACAAAAGACAAAGAGAAGATTCAGAAGTTACTTGTCAAACTGAAAGCTGCTAATGTATCATTTGTGTCATTGCATTTTTACTGAAAGTATTTTCTTTTACATGTCGATTTGCAAAGAGAAAAGACTGTGGCTTTGCTAAGTCTTATATGTATTTATAGGTGTGTTTTTGAAGTCAACCAATCTGCCTTGCCCCCAAAACTTTCAGTGAGGCTTGTTGTGCACACGGCGAACTTTGCTCTGGTCGTCTACTGGACCCGCGATCAAGTTGGGGTTCGTGACAAAAGGACGAAGAAGCAAAAGTGGTGCACGCCTAAAGGTATTGATGCTTGCTTGGAGCACAAAGTTCTCATGGGAAACGCAGTGGTTTCTTGGTGTGTCCTTTTTTCAAAAGTTGCTGTAACCACTCCTTTTCATCTCTATATATTTGTACAGACCCTTATGTATGTGGGAATCAAGCTCCAAACGATGTTTTCAAATACCCAATTGGTGTACATATATACTTTGGATCGACCTTCACCCAGTAACAGTCGAAATCAAGGTTTATAGTGGGAAGTGCAAAATAACATTGGTCGAGCTATTCCCTGAAAAATCATTTGGTAAGGCTAAGTATCTTGAGGAAGAGGGCGACTCTGATCCTGTGAAGTTGGGAGAACTGAGTCGGTCTGTTTTGTCTGGGCTGAGGGAATCAGACTGACAGCTATAGGGTATGAGTGAGTTTGGTGTCTTCAAACTCATTTTTTTTTGGGGGGGGGGTGTGCGAATAGACATTCAAGCAAACATGTTGCTTTCGGCCCTGATGTCTGCCAATGACAAACACAAATTTATTATAAGTAAGCTTTTATTCACAAATAGTTTTTAAGAATAGTTATCCGACAATCATCGTTCAATATGTTTTCAAGCTGCATTTGGAAGTGCTGGCGGGAGGTGGCTGATTCAACGTGAAGTCTTGTGTCTGTATATGCATTACAAAAAGGTAGAAAGCTGATGTAACATGGCACCCCAGGCCATGTGTGATGTGCGACGTCTGATGGAAAAAAAGGTGTATGATATTAAGGACCAGTTGCAAATCTTGGATGCCAAATAATGAACCCCCAAAATGCTTTAGCCTTTCTTGGAGTCTGCCGATTGAAATTTCGGAAGTACATGACATAGACTGAATGGACGCTGCTGGGGGCTTAACTCCTCACACCTAGAGATTTTGGAAAGGTGCAGCCATTGAGTCTATGCCTTGTCCTTCTGAAATTTCAATCCTGCAGGTTAAAGGGGGGGCCCTGCATGCAATATTTTCTGGCCAAGCACAACTGCATTGAGGCCAATGACATGCCGTCTGCCTCCAAGCGGCTGCGAAGCTCATCAGATGATGAGCCAGGTGCTCACATGGCGTTTTGGGGAGCTTCAGGAAAGAACTGACTATTGCATGGCAAATGAAATGGTGTCTGAAATGAAGAAGTTATATATGTCGCTACTGAAGAAGTTATATATGTCATTACATATCGCCACTGATGAATTTATGTGAGAAATGTGCTTTTGTGGTTCTCATTGTGCTTCCAAAGCTGCAACTTTTCAGCGCAAGAGAGAAAAGTGAATATAGTCGTGAGAGTCATGGGAGCCATGCGAGCTTGGACTCTGCCTACTATCCTTCCTCGCTTGATTGCAGTCAATGCCCCCTTTGCTGCTTGGTTTTCGAGTTTTACAATGTATATTTTTGGAGAAGCTTTATATTTACACAAGTGACAGTTACGACCTTTTTATGAGAAGAATATATTCCATATGTTTGCATGAACATGTTTTGTGGGCACAGGGAGAAGAAATGTAGACTCTGTGGAATGGCTTATACAGGCCATCTGCGCAACGACGATATATTATATATATATAGAGGGGGTCACTCAAAAGAAACATGTCAATTTAATTTGACTTCTTTGAGATCAATACTGTTTGGTTGAGCAAGTGGAAATGTGGGCCTGAGGTCCTTATCCTATGTGTCATATTCCTTCTTTGCACAGAAGGCCTTGAGACAAGTTGGGAGCCTTGACACCTTTCTCTTAAGGGACTAAAGGTGGTGTCTTCAACTTCAAAATTTCGTTGCTATTTGGGTATTGACTGTGCAGCGGATTCTTTTGTGAGGAGATCTGAGTATCTATATATAAATTCAAAAAAAATAGTATATATATATATATAGCTGATGAGTATGTTTCTCTCACTGATCTTCTCATCAGAGTCAGTTGTGTATCCAATCGTTTTGTCTCACAGATTGAGGAATATCGCTTTGTTGAATTTTTCGCTGGCGATGGAAATTTGACATGGTCCTTACGCCGTCATGGCTTTCGGGGATTGAAACTGGACAAAGATTACGGGGGAAGATATAACAATATCTTCGAGCCTGCTGGCTTTGCGCTGCGTGTCTGCAGGGTTGAATGGGAACTGTGTTTTGAAATGTCATGGGGTTGTGAGCGGTAAACACTTTCAATGACCCTGGGGCTTGGCTATTATATGCTTTCGACCCTCAGGTTAGCCATGCTTGCGATCCTCAGGCTGCACCCGGGATCTGTGGTGGTTTTAGCGCCTGTGTGCAGTGGCTTTAGCTTTATGTGCTCGTCACAGGCTATGCGTTTCTGGTACGATCCCAATGGTAATACAAGTTACCATTGGGTAATAAGTGGAAACCTGATGGCAAATCGTGTTGTGATCTTAGCATGGCTTTGCATTGCATTAGGGCACGTTTTCATCCTGGAACAACCTGGCTCTGCCAAATTTGGATACATGGATCGTTTCCAAGAACTATGCCAATATTTCTATGTGCTTTGCTGAATTTAATGATTTCTGTTTGGTGGATTTTTCTGAAAAAATTGTTTACTGGGATAGAAGAGGTTGATGTATTTATGTAGACAAAAAAATAAGAACGGGAATCCACAAGAGTAACCCCCCAATGCTTATCTCCCCATGAATAAGGATTTTTAACTCCCTATAATGAATGCTTATTTCCTGGGGGAGATGGCAATGGTGGGGTACCCTTCAATTCCCATGAACATTTCAAGATACAGCATTTTGGGCTGCATGTGTGTTTTTTTGATTCGATTTGATTCAGGTCTTCAAGCAAAGAGTGTGGATGCGTCGATATGGAGCCCTAAGTTGGAAAGCTACACAACTCTGGAGCAATTCCCACCATATCCAAAAGCTAGATTTAGGTAGCCTCACTCGAGAGATGAAGCAGGAATCAGTGTCTCTTGCGAAACGATATGTTGATAAATCCGGAGTCAAAAGATGTGTTGGAAAAAAGAAGGCCTTAAAGCAATCCCAGCTCCTTGTTTGTGCTTCAATTTTTTCTGTGGGTGTATATTTTTTTTGGAAGGGGAGCCTTACTGTATATACAAACATGTTTTTGGGGTGCAATGTTCAAATCAAACCTGAGGTCATATACAACAGCTTTTGGCTACAAGGTTGCTTCCATGTTACCAAGTATGCATGAAGGGATTTGGGGGCAGAAGACTGCTCAGGACCATTGGCCTTGTTTTGCTACCCCTGCTCTATGAAAGGTATTTTTTGTATATTCTATCAATATTTCGCTATGTCTGTATATATATATGTGTGCAAGATGCAAACACACACACACAGTTTATGAAGCCCTTTGCAAAGAGTCTCTCTGCTCAAGCCCACCCTGCGGAGGACGAAAAGAAGATGGAACATCATGACACTTATGATCTTTGGGCAGAAGCGGATATGGAGTCAGTCATTAGATACTTGAGGTCAAACAAAAAACTCAATGTTCCAAATCACCTTCGGGAAGTTTTGGGCATGAACAGGGGAAGTGCTGATTAAAACCATCTTTGCTCAATATCAAGAATAATATGGTTTGCATTTATTTCAATGTTTCATGGAACATAACAAATCAAAATCGAACAACATGCCGAGGGGCACTTCTATGTTCTTGTGATAATTTCCTCATTGATATTTTGCAATCGGCCGTTTATTGAGCCATGATGGACATAGGTGCAAAACGTCCCTGTGTTCGTACGCTGGCCTCCAGACTCTGGGACTCTGATGATGATTCAGTGATTATCACATCCTGTGCTCATTGTTCTCAAAATCTCCGACAAGCAGAGCTGGAAATGACACGGCTGAGCAACATTGTGCAACAAATACATGCTGAAAAGAAAGTGCTACAAGAACGAATGATCATTCTCAAGGAGAAACTGGCAACAGTTAATCTGCAGTTATTTGATGTTCAAAAATTCGTAATTCCTTTGGGAGGGAAGCCACATGGTTCCAAGAACACTTCGAACTCATGGCTGGAAAACATTGGAGATGTGAAGGATGAACCTCGAATGGATCAGTTTCTCAAACAATGGCGCAATTGCAATTTCAAACATGAAATTCAGTTTGTGTTGTGCCCACAACCAGAAATGACAGCTTCAAAGATTTTGGACCATTGCGAGTGGGCTGTACATAGTCTAGGAAAGAAACACCCAGTGGTGTACAAAATAGGCATCACAGAGAACTGCATAGACAGATGGGCTTCCAAAGACTACAGTTACAAACATGACCCATATGAGGCTTGGGAAGGAATGTTAATTCTATTTGTAGCAGCGAACAGCTTGAGTTGTGCATTTGTTGAATCTTTCTTAATTCACAGATTCAGAGGTCGTCGGGGCAATAGAAATGTCAACCCAGGAGGTGAAACTGCAAAACCTGGGAGAGGACCCTTTTTTACCTACTGTGTGTATCGCATCCTACGACCACCTGCTACAGCTACTTCATAAGTTGTGTAAGTATGCATTTATTCGAACTATTTATTTTGTTCATTTGTAACATCCACAGGCTTGCAGGTGAAGTTGTGGGCACATGCATCTTGATGCCACAGTCAAAGAAGAGTTGCACATTTGTATATGTATATACATGTGTGACCTTACAAATTAAAGTATATTTATATTTACGCTGGCGCTATCCATCGAAAAAGAAGGTGTCTCATTGGATGGCTAAAGGATTGATATCAGCAACATGTATAGGTTCAAGTTAAAACCAATACTTATATGATGAAAAATATTTTTTATATTGTATATTTTCATCATAAAAGTATTGGTTTTAACTTGAACCTCTCAAGTAACAGCTTTGGGACAGAATCACTTTCTTTGGGGGTGGATGTAGTTTTTTTGGTGGCACGGAATTACACGGAAAACCAATTCTTCGCGACGGAAAACCAATTCTTCTCGGATCGGCGCGGATTTTTTTTTGTGAAAAAAAAATGGTTTTTCAGAAAACAATGGTTCGAACTTATGTCTTGTGTCAAAAAACAAACAAAACCAGTTTTTTTCCCCGGCTTTGTGTGAAGAACCCTGACATCGAATATATATGAAGATATCAAATGAGCAGAACCCAATTTTCCTGTGGTGAAGGTGCTCTGGATTCTGATCCATCTAGCCTTTCCCATTTGGCAAGTACCATGAAAGTGGCAGGTGCCAACCTCCTTGGGCTTGGAGGTGGTGGTATTGGCTTAAAAATACTCTACATCTATACGACTTGAAGCTGTGAGAAATATGTCCATCAACATGTGCTTAAATTTGTATGTGTATATATATATATATATGCCTTTTGAAATCTTTGTATTCCGAGAAAGGAGATTTATATATAAACACTAAACCCAACTTTTTCTTTTAGTACTTTGAATGCGCTTGTTTGCAAATCTGAGAATGTCAAAATTGTTTCTTGGAAACATCATGTCTTCTTGGTTCCTCGCCAAGGATTTGTTGCGGATTTCAACATGTTACATACTGACATGTTATTTGTTTACTGCTGAACCCAGCTTCCTTTGATGCAAATGTTGTTGTGTTGCGGTCCCTCGAATAGAATTTTGGGTCTTTCCCAAAGATTTGTTATACATTTCAAGTTGGTAGTACAAATCTATATATATAGTTTTTCTGCTGAACCTAACTTCATCTGATGTATGTGTATTTATATGCACACTTTGGCTGTGAATGTTTGATGTCCCTTGGATTGTCATGTCAAACAAGGCTCTGGAAATGTATCGCATTTCTTTGGGTCTTTCCCAAAGATTTGTTATACATGTCAATAAATCATCTATAGTTTAAAATTTAACCACCTTGTTTGTCATCCTTGGGGTTTTTCAAGTGTGATGCAGAAATTGCTGGTGCTTATACTTCATATGTACCTTAGGGTCGGGTATAGATGGTCTATGTACGAAATCCTTTTGTTTGTTCCTGGCCATGCTCAAGAGCAGGGTTAAAGAACGTTACTCCAGCTCATGGATCTCAAGACAGGCAGCAAAACGTGGTCTTGTGAAACGCTTCTGCAAGGACAGAAGTTTTTGAATACACAGCCACAGCCAGCCAAAGGCCCTCCACCACCAGTCGCCTCTTGATGTGACAATACGTATGATTTGATACTTTTGCGGGCTTTATGTCTTATGTGAACATATTCTGCTGGCAAAGTTTCCATGACAATTCCAAAGGTGTCTTAATTATATATTTAGTAATAGAGATACTGTGTCAAACATGATGATGTTCCGAAAAGTAAAGCATCATTTATATACAAAAACTTCGATACAAAAAAGGAACATCATTGCATTTCATTTGAATTCCAAATTATGCTTAGGTGAAGGAGGAAATGGCTGACCAACATGCGAAGGCAAGTGCATCGCAGCCGCAGATCGTGCCCACACCTCATACCATGTTCTTTCCCCCGGAACATGCAACCCAGCATGGCAAACCCCCAGGGCAGGGGTACTTGCAGCAAGACACATATGAAGAGGCAATACTGCAGCAGCAAGCGCGTTTGGCTGGTCAGCATCCTGGTTTGCAAACGCAAGCGCCACCCCCGAAACCACCCCCACCACCACCACCACCACCACCACCGCCGCCAGTGATGGAAACAGTGGTGTCACCAAAGGAACCAGCAGCCCCGCCGGCACCGCCGCAGATGCCAGCACCGCCCCAATGGCCATCGCCTCCACCAGGGTTGCTGAGCCCGTTGTGGGATCGATTTGCCTTGCAACCACCGGACCAAGTGCGATTGGAGGCTGAAACGCTCAGAAAGCACCAAGAACAACAGTTGGCGCAAAAACAAAGATTGCAAGGTCAAGAAAACACAAGCAGTATGGCATCAATGACTTCGCAGGAGATTCAGCAAAGGATGGCACTGCAGCAGCATTTGCAGCAGCAGTCACACATGGGAACTTCCCCTGTGGCCAGTTTCAGCCATCTGTCTCTGCAGCCCCCGAGCCAGGAGGCTCTTGCCTGCAAAATCGAAAGACAGTCTCAAGAAGAATTACATGCAAGGCTTGAGCAGAGCCGCTTCCAGTTCGAATGCGATGAGGCGCAGATGATGCTTGAAGCAAGCAGGAGAAGGCTTGAAGCATTTTGGGCTACGCTTACACCAGAAGAGGCTGCAAGATCCAGGCAGAAACTTCGCGACCAAGAGGCTGCAGCACAGCAGAGGTTTGAACAAGAACGGAAAGACTTGAAAGAACGAAAGAGATTGCAGGAACAAGAAAGGGAGTTGAAAGCAAGGCAGGAACTAGAGGAACAGCAGAGAGCAATCTTGCAGCAGCAAGAGCAGCAGGAGGCTGAGGCCAGAATGCAACAACATGAAGAGATGCTGCAAAAGAGGATCGACCAAGAGGAGGCAGAGGCAGCAATGAAACAACAGGAAGCTTTGCAACAGAAACGAATACAGGAGCAGGAAGAAGCTGCAATGCGACAACGGCAATTGCAAGAACAGGAAGAAGCTGCAATGCGACAACGGCAATTGCAAGAACAGGAAGAAGCTGCAATGCAAGAACGGCAATTGCAAGAACAGAAAGAAGCTGCAATGCAACGGCAAATCCAAGAACAACAAGAAGCTGCAATGCGAGAACGGCAATTGCAAGAACAGCAAATTCAAGAACAGCAAGAAGCTGCAATGCAAAGGCAATTTCAAGAACACCACGCCATGGTGTTGCGTGTGCAGCAGCAGCAGCAGGAGCAGCAGCAAGCTTTGCAACGTCAGTCACAGCATCAGCTCAGCCAGCAGCCGCAGCTTGCTGAAGTGGAAAGCCAGCCTCAGCAAGTACAATACATTGCAACACTGGCACAGCACCTGAAGCATCAAGAGGAAATGCTGCAAAAGCAAGAGCAAGAGATTGCGGAAAGGAAACAGGAAATGAAAAGGGCTGAAATGGCAATCCAAGGAGAAGAATTTGAAAAGCAACAGCAAGTGTTGCAGGAGCAAATGATGCAACAACGGCAACAGCAGTTGCAGCAACAGTGGTTACAACAACAGCATTTGCAGCAACAGCAAGAAAAAGACATGTTTCAGCAGTACACGCAGCAGCGGATGAATCTTTCCAGGCAACAAGATCTACGAGCAGGAACTTGTGAAGATGAATCATCGATGAAAAAACCCAGAACAGGTTGCAGCCCACCCAAGATGCCGGTGCCAGGTGAGACTGCTGGACCTGCCATGGTGCCATACCCAAAAGCCCCATTCCTCCCTGGGCCAGTCACTTCAGGATTGTTTTTGCAACAGCCTGTGGAGCCAGGCCAGTTGCATCGAAGTCTTGTGCCAGCATCCCCACCAGAACCAGCAGCCCCACACACCCCGTCTCAACCTCCAAGTGCTGCAGTAGGTGCTACTCCCAAATCTTCGCCGCCAGAAAAGACTGAGGTTGTCACCAAGTTGCTAGTCTTAAAAAGGACATACGCAAAATAGAGGATACCACCAAACAAACATAAACTGTATATAGTTTGGGGTTTACCCAATGGTCCTTTGGGGTACCACTGTTTTGGGGAACTTGCATGCTACTCATCAAACAATCTTACATATCTTCCTGCTATTGCCTTTATTTGTGTGTTTTTTGGTGTGTGTGTGTGTATTGATTTACAAATACAAATATATCATTTTTTTGAAAGGATATGAATTCGAAATTGCTACACTCATAATGTTATTTCGTATTTTCAAAAACGAAACAACATGATCAGTGTAGTCAGTTCGAATTCTTGTGCAACTTCGCTTGGAGACATCAGGTCAGATTGTCGACAGCCCATGAATCTGCCGGCTGTGATCAACTCTATCACTTGCCCCGAGGCTTGGGGTTTTCTTTACAGGATGTGTAAGGATGGTGAAAACAAGGGTGTGCCTGATGAAATCTTGACCTCTTGGAGAGCAGGAGGGTATGAGCGGAACAAATTACTCCACACGTTCGTTAGCAAGTGCTACGTTCCGGACCATGACTATGGTACCAATCGGGCCCGTCTCGAGTGCTACACAAAGTTGAGACAGCTGACGAAGGACTGGAAAACAACCATGAAGGGTTATGAATGGTTGACGGAGGCGGAAATGGCTGAACTAAAGTGGTCAGCGTTTCTTGGTTCAAACAGTGTTTCACAACTCACAATCAATATATTTTGCGAATGGCATGCGAATAGAGTAGGAATTTGAAAGGCAAACATATCAAACAGAAACAAGTGTAATTAAACCAACTATTGTGAAAAGAATTTACCTGCTCTTCAAGTTCACAGCTTGTATTATCGGCGCTCTTGCTCCCCCCAAACTCATCTATATATATTGACAGCCAGCAAGAGTGCATCATACAAGCTGTGAACTTCAAGATTGTGTTGATTTTGTTTATGTTGTGAACTGGACTTGCTCTGGAAACTAAGGGCAAAAGTGCAGGGTGCGGTTCAGTATTGCACGCTGAAAAAGCTCACCAAACAATGCCTGTATGAGAAGGTCAACAAATATCTCGTTCTCACTTCGGATAGGGTGGAGATACTTGCTTTAAAGGTTTATGAAGTCAAGACATTCTTTTCTGATGTTTTATCTTGTTTTGGAGTTTCTGGTGGGGGTGGCTTTTATCTCCACTCTGATCTTTTGGGATTGGGGACTTGCTTCATCTTAGGCAAGGAAGCGAGAAATTGCAGGAAATGGAGGAACTGATGCAGGGCATGGGGCTGTTCTCCGAAGAGTTCTCGGTGGGTTTGGGGGACCTACTAGAAATCGATGACGGCGATGGTTCCAAGCCATCTGGGAATCCAAATGGAGACATTCCTCAGGCACCCCAGCCTAAAGCCAAGAGTAATCCTTTTCCAGCCTTGGAAGGTACTGAGTCGGCTTCTGAATATGTCGCAAAGTATAAGAAAGCCTTGCTTAACAGGCGTACGGTTTTCAAGGAGGTTTTGGAGAAATGGGAGAAAGCAAATCCTACAACCGGAAAGACTTTCAGATTCAAATTTGATTGTAGTATTTTTATTTGATGTTTTTGTATATATGGTTTTATTTTTGGGTGGCTGAAACAAAAGACAAGTTCAGCTTCAACATATTTGATTGTCACTGTCTGCGATCTGAGGGATGAGTTTGATGATCTGAAGAAAACCAATGGCTGCTTGGATTCCGTTAAATTGGTTTTAGGTCGTTTTCTCGCTGATACAAAGAGCAAGTGTGTTGACTTAAAGGAGTGTTGGTTGAAGATTGAATTTCAACTTTTTTTACTTGATTGGTGTGTATCTTGTTTCTGAGGTGCACTTCAGACTCTCTACAACAAGCTGTGCGAAGTTGAGGCTACACAGGCAAAGGTCAACCCAGAAAGCAAGGGCCCATACAAGATTGTGAGCCAGGAAATCCGTGAGGCATGCACGACGTTCAACAACCAACTTTTGGCGTGCAAAGTGCACTTGCCTAAGTCAGCGGCAAAATCGCGAGCCAAAGCCAAGGGCAAACCAACTCCAACCAAAGACGAAGAACAGGAGGTAGAGTAGGTAGAGAGCTGAGATTAGATTGGAGAAATATAGATAAATAGAGCTTAGCAAATTGAAGCAGAATTTTGGTTTCAACTGCATGGATAAGACTGATCAATTGGAGCAATTTCATTTCCTACAAAAAAAACTTTGAGGAATTGTTTGTTGTGTTTCATTGTTGATATTTGTAATTTTGTTTCAAGTAGTGGTTTTGAATGTATCTTTAACAAATAGCCTCCTTCGTCGGGTTGTGTGGGTTCACTTAGCCACAGCGATGCTGTGCTTGTTTTTACAAAGGAGTCTAGCCTCCAAGATCCTAACAGAAGAACCTGGGACTCTTGGGATTCCTTGGCCATTGATGGTGCGCACTTTGTGGTGTGCTAATTGGTGATGGCTGAGGTGAAAAATCGCGCAGATTCCTTCTTTAGTGTCCCTCCCATGTATAGCATTGACTGATGGCTTGTTGCATGCACCCCCCTGGCAGGTGAAAAGTCTTTGCGGAAAATACTCAAAGAGTATGTCGCGACTTGGCATGGAAAGCTTTACTTGATTTATATACTGCCATGTGGTGTAAGCAGCCACTTTGGCCAGGAATTTTTAACATAGTTGTTTGGGTTTCCAACCAACTGTGTTAAATTCCTTGAAGTTACTTTTTGTAAAGGTATATCATGAAATTATACTCTTGGGGATGGCCATTTGGCCAGGAATTTAACATAATTGTTTGGGTTTCCAACCAATTGTGTTAAATTCCTTGAAGTTACTTTTTGTTAATGTAAATCATGAATATCCTTAGGGTTGGCCATTTGGCCAGGAATTTAACATAATTGTTTGGGTTTCCAACCAATTGTGTTAAATTCCTTGAAGTTACTTTTTGTTAANATAGTTGTTTGGGTTTCCAACCAACTGTGTTAAATTCCATGAAATTACTACTCGTAAATCATGAGTTATACCCCTTTAGCGTTGGCCATTTGGCCAGGAATTTAACATAATTGTTTGGGTTTCCAACCAATTGTGTTAAATTCCTTGAAGTTATTTAATGTAAATCATGAATTATACCTTTAGGGTTGGCCATTTGGCCAGGAATTTAACATAGTTGTTTGGGTTTCCAACCAACTGTGTTGAATTCCATGAAGTAATTAATCGTAAATCATGAAATTAAAATCTTGGGGATGGCCATTTGGCCAGGAATTTAACATAGCTGTTTGGGTTTCCAACCAACTGTGTTAAATTCCATAAAGTTACTACTCGTAAATCATGAGTTAAACCCCTTTAGGGATGGCCATTTGGCCAGGAATTTAACATAGTTGTTTGGGTTTCCAACCAACTGTGTTCAACTTTTTGAATGAACTAATTATATATATCAATCAGTCCTTGGTCGTATAGATGCCTCAAGGGATAGACGGCAGTAAATCTAAGTTTGCTGTTTGGGGTTGACCCTTTTTGGGTGTGATCAGTTTTTGTCTTTCACAGCGATCTTTGGAATTTAGAAAGTTCTTCAAATCTGTTTTTTTCTCTCTACTTGTGTTCAGAGTTCATTGAATGTTTGGCTGCTTCGCTCAGGCATCCAACGCGGAGAAGGCTTCTGAGAGTGCGTATTTGCAAAGCAAAACCATGCTTCCAGGGGCCCCCATGCATCTGGAGATCACGCAACTTGGGATTCCACACACTGCAAAAGCAGATAAGGAAACCAAGTTTATACAGCAAGTTCTACACATTGGCGAAGCGCTAGATGTACCAGTATCAGTCTTGCGGTTGGCTGCCAAGAATTCGGAGAAACACTACTACATATCCATGAAGGCATTAGTAGAAAAATTGCTTTTGGACTACCCTCAAAAGCTGCTTGGGGGGCACACAGTGGCAACAATTGATGAGTTCCACGCGTCAATGATGCATTTTTGGCATTCGTACCGACGTTTTCATGGAAATCACCCAGTTTACCAACAGCACGCTGAACATCTTCGCTTTTGTGTCCCCATTAAAATACACAGTGATGAAGGCACGGGTCTTCGGAAAAATGCTGTGATGCAGTGGTCGTGGGGGCCCCTGTTCGCAGCAAGCCCATCATCACACGACAGGTATCTCTTTTATTCAATGATGAACAGTGAAGTTTACAAGGACGCACATTGTGGATATGAACAAGGAAATGCCATCCTGGATGAAGTATCTATGCAGCTAGCGTTGGATGCGCAATTGCTTTTCAATCAAGGTTTTTTTGCTCTTGGGATTGGAACTCTGTATTTCATTTGTGTGGGTGCAGAGGGCGACCTACCTGCCCAAGCGAGATCATTTCATGTGCGACGCAACTTTAATTGCCAACCAAACGAGTTATGCCCATGGTGTTTGGCTACCGATCGAGAAGCCTTACCATTTTCTGATTACCGGCCGCAAGCTGCCTGGAGGGCCACAGTCAGTGCTTCAAGGCCTTGGTCAGCACCAAGCCCCATGAGCCTCATCCCTGGTGGGGATCATGAAATATTTCTAGCCAAGGATTTGTTTCACCTCGCACATCTAGGCGCAGTTCGTGGTTTTAGTGTGAACCTTTTGTGCTATTTGGTGTATGTGGGCCACTTCGCATCTAGACTGCAGTAAGACTAACAAATCTGAAGAACTGGAAAAGGACTTCTGTAAGATGGTTTGCTGGATGGAAGAATGTGATATAGAGAGACAAGTAAAGAAGCAAAAACAGATTAACAAATACAATCCATGATATCTTGTGGTTTGTTCTTATCTCCATGCCTTGAATTGTTTCAAACTTCACCATTCAGGAAGGGGGCAGCATCCCTACCAAGCTGACAAACGCTTATGGCAAATTCCGTGAACATTGCCGTCGCCTGCATGAAACCCCAAATTGCAAGCACTTCACGAAGGAGAACCTACGTTGGACATCATTACAATCATATCCAGAATGTTCATTCAAGGGGGCGGACACAAGATTGATATTGAGCTTTTTGATCAATGAGTTGCAAGGTTGTGACATATCACAAGACGAGCTTTGTATGAATGGTTTTGTCGCAGCAAGGGCAATGGATGATTTCATGCGACTGGTGTTTGGTTCCAAAAGTAGTTCTGGCTGCAGGAAGATCCTGCTGGAAAAGCAAGAAGCTTTACACGCGGTATGTTTACTCAATATTTGGCTGGAAAAGTATTATCATCTTGCCCTGGACTGTTATCAGAAAGGACTCTGCTTCTACAACTTGACACCCAAGTACCATTACTTATGTCATGTATCTGCCGATATGGAGCTACAACTGCAAAAACTTCACGATGAAACTGGTGGTCGTGGGATTGGGTTTATTCTAAACCCAGCCATTTTTTCGACGCAAATGGCAGAAGATCATGTTGGAAGACTGTCTCGTACAAGCCGTACGTGTCACCCTACTACAGCTTCTCTCAGGACAGCCCAGAAATGGCTTATAATTTCCAAAGCCGAATGGTCGGAAGAACTTAAATAGATTTCGAAATTGGAAAGCATTGAATTTGTACAAAGGTTTTCGAAATGGTGAATTGGCAGCTGTTGACTGGAGAGATGACTGGAAAAATGTGCTGTTGGGCGCATCTTTGGCCTGCTAAATTTTGTCTGGTCTGCCCAGGTTTTTTGTTGCATGAACTGAATGTATTGCTTATGGAGAATTTCATGCTTATTTGCAAATGTCTACCATGAAAGTTCTATACCTTGTGTTGGTTAAATGGATGTGTTCGCACACCTTTGTTGTGCATGTTGGGCTGATGGGAATCACTCCATCCTAAGGTGGGAGGGAATTGTGCTTTTTCAAATTCCCCTAAAGAAGTGAATCAAACTTTCAAATCCGGATTCTTTTTTTTCAGGGGCCCAGTCTATACACACCTAAATGTCCTGCTCATGGAGGGAGAAATGTTCCCTCAATGTGTGGACACAAAAATCCTGATTTATGTGTTTGGGATGTTTGCCACGATACCTGAACGCGGTAACACATGAGAATAATGTAGCCATCTCAGTCTCGGTGGCGAATTTACATGTATGTTTTTTGGGTATGTTTTGGGCAAACATAAATTTAAATATATACATATATATATAGGTATTTTGGAATATGAGCAGATGTTTCAAAAAAGATACTGATGTATATGTTTCCTTATTTACTGTGATGGTGCCTGACTGTTCGCTGGACAAACCCACTGATTGTGTAAGGGAAAAACCTGACCGCGGAGTCCAAGGATGTAAATATACTTAAATGACTGGAGGTGTGCAAAAAAAAACACAAAAGTCAGCAACATAAGGATCGATTTACAACCATGCATCTGATGCATACAGCGGGGGCACGGGCCCAAACCAACGTAGTATCAGAAAAACATTCAGCCAGGTCAGGGATGGAGGAAATTTCGCAAACTATAAAGCAATATAGGTATTCAAGCAACCTGTTTTTGCAGGTCCAATGTTTTGAAGCCCTGGTGGGTTCTCAAGCCTTTATAGAGCAACTGCTGCTTGCCCCTTACTGTTGCTGTGCTTGTAACCATGGTCTCAAAGTTTTGACTTTCTGCACTCTGTGATCCAAAAACTGGGATTAATGTTTTTGTGCAAATGACCAAAAATTGGTTTAACCAATTCTTCTGGGAAGAATTGGTTTGACCAAAAAAAAGGTATACGAACTGATGTCCAGGCAGTAAACAGGTGAGCAGTTCGTGCACCAGCTTCAACTCCTTGGCCTTGACTTGTTTGCTGCGATCATCAAATTGGTGCACACTCACATCGAGATTCTGGCAGCTGCCTGGAACAATCGTCTCCAAAGTCATGTCATTGAGCGATTCCAGTGTGCACCCAGAAGACCTTACCCTGCTTGCCTTTGCAAAAGCAACAACTGCAATCTCCCAAACACCTTCCCACAAACTATTTCTCTGAGGGCTGAGTGTTTCCAGCGTCCAGCGGCACAGCTCTTTAGCGTTTTCAATCGCATCATCTGTGATTTGGCGGTTGCTGACCAGTTTGGCGCTCATAGCTTCCACCAAAGCCACTGGGTCCAAAGTGGCAGCACATGCAGTAGCCATGGCAGCGTCAAGCAATCCACTGCAATTTGGACAAAGTTCTGTAAATCTGGTCAGATGTTTTTGCAAATTTGCAACATCTATATGGTTTTGAAAAATTGGACGATAATTCAGTGGTGAAGGACTATTAGGCCTTAAATGGTCTGGTGGCCCAACATTCAGCCATCATATTCTTCGAGTGTCAAGAAGTCTCAGACTTGCGTGAATTATCTGCCAAAATATGATGTGTGGAAAAGCGGCAGAGCTCCGGCAAACACACGAAACTGGAAACGCTTCTTTGAAACTGTCAAATTCTGAAAAATATCTAGATTTCACGTCTTTGAAATTCATTATAGTCACAATGCACAGCAGGAGGCATCCAACCCGCGAGTGAACTTTTCTGATCAGTAACTGTATATATGGGCTGTCAAACAAAAAAGTATATTATTATGGTACAAACGATTTTGGAAGCGGATTTTCTGTCATATTTTCAGCTAATTTTTTTGAAGCACCCATTTACATCCCACGAACTGATTTCAGTGGCACCTTTGTTGCTAGTACTTTTAAGACATTAACCGTTTTGAAGCACTTCGCCCGCCCCAGTCCCTTCCGAACATCGCCCCACTTTATGCGAACTATGCTTTCTTCCCATCCGCGGGAGACCCACACGCTCAGCGGTAACCGTTCTCCAATCAGACTTTCACGACTGGAGCTAACGTGCTTGGTGCAGACAGAATGGATGAGGTCAGCTTTGATGGTCACCCAGGAGGTCTCCTTGGGTTTGTTTCTTGGCTTTCAGCCCCCTGTAGAACTCGTGGACTTCTTCAGAGGTGAAAGACTCCAGCTCCACAGGCAGGCCTTCGCAGTTTCTTCTCATGGTGCGGTGCGCTGAAGCACACACAGCGCAAGTGAATTTCTTGCCGTGAAGCCTACCATCCTTCTCGCAGAAGTTGGTGAGACCACACAGCCAACAGCGAAGACTTTGTGTCGGCACTTCGGCTGCCATGGCTTCGTCTAAAGGAGATACTACCGGAAACTAACGCGTCTGGAACCAAGAACTTGATTCACTTGCAAGTACAGAAAGCTCCCAACACTTTTGCATCTTCCGGTCCATCGAAAAACCTATATATATAGAGACGAAAGCTGTAAATATCATTACAAAGAAAGGTGACTCAAGAGTGGAAGAGAAAGTCTACTTCAATGCAGCTATACTTTATTCTGAAGTGTGTATAGATCCTCCATTAAATTTTAGCAGTGAAATATAGCCTATGACGTTTATCAAATAAGGCTGCATGTACTACGATTTGCGTGCCGGTAATGGCGCAAAAACATACGAAAACCACAGGAAGCGCGCGGTCACGTGCATATGGGGTCACAACCTCTGTGTCCATGCTATCGCGGTCCCGCGGTCTTGCTTTGGCTACGCTGCGTGGTCGTTCTCGTATAAGACCTGAGCGCGGTCATAGCGCGGACAAGGTAAAAGTATCATTTCGCAGAGGCCGCGGTCATACCGCGGTCAAAGCGTTTGGAGCGCGGTCAATCGCGGTTAATCGCGGTGAGAACGCGGTCACCATGTTTTTTGACCTTTCGATTGGGTATGTGAACTTACGGGAAAAGAAAAAAAACACCCTCGTGTGAGTGAAGGAAAAGATTTTATAGGAATATTATAAGTACATGATCTAAAAACTGCGGTCTCTCATTGCACAAACAAAAAAAGCAAACAGTATATAATACATTTCTTCGAAGTTTCTATATCTGCTGCGTGACATGTCACTTGTGCAACCCCAATCCCCATGCAGCGCTTTTTTTGTCCTTTTGTTTTTGGCCGTGCCAAGTGGAATCTGTCCAGTACCGTGAACTACGCGCGTTCCCAACCCTACCGTAGAAGAGTTCCGAGATCCAGCAAGCCAGAATCAACGACCGCCTCAGCGGATGTTGATTGTCACTCGGTTCTTGCCCTTTTTGCGTCGACCCGCAGAAGCGGAGGAACTGGACGAGCTCGACAAGCGTCGACGCTTTTTCTTTTCGCGGCGACCCGCAGTCCCCTTGCTGCTGTCCGCAACCACCTGTGGTGCCGGTGGCTTTTCCTGCGGCTGGACAGACTCGGCCACAGACTGTCCCCCGGACTGCGCCGGAGGATTCTCCTTCCCGACCCCTGGTGCTTCCACGTGTTGCACAACGTGCGAGCTACGCAAGGTCATGGGACTCACAGTGCCTGGCAGGCTCCTGTTGTCCCAGGCTTCGTCTGGCCCACGGGTTTGTCGCGCTTCTTTCAGGGTTTTGGCCATGTGACAGGCCTTGTCCCAAGATTCACTCTTCTGGCGGGTTTCCCAAGGCATGTTGTTGTAAACTTGCCAAGTCAAACAGAGCTCGTTGAGCCACCGGTGTTGATCTTGTCCTGCTGGAGTACTTGTCACCCACTGGTGACAATGCGGGCATTTCTTCTTAGGCACTTTCCCTGTTTTGCCTTTGGCCTTTCCGTGCTGCGCCGCCTCCCCTTTGTTTTTGGGAGGCATCGCTGGGTGTGCTGGTTTCTGTGACGTGTCCAGGACTTCCACCATTTCGTCGTCCTTGGTTTCCGTGTTTTTTTGAGTCGCCACAGTCCCACGGTCCTTTTTTGTCCTTTCAGGAGACTTTGACCTGCGGTGTTTTTGTTTTTCCTTGTGAGACTTCCGCTCCTTGTCCTTCTTACTGGGTTTCTCAGACTTCTTCTCCTTCTTGGCGCCCTTGTCTTTCTTCTCCTTGTCACGCCTCTCCCGGCGGCTACGGGAAGAACGACCGCGACGACGGCTTCTTGACCGAGCTGCTCTAGACCCTGTCGCCTTCTCGTCTTTCTTCTGCCTGGACGTTTCCAAGACCTTCTGTTGCCTCTCCTGTTCGTCAAACGGAGATGCCTTCAGCTCGGCCATCTCAGCTGGTGTCTTCTCAGGTGATGGTGCCTTCACTGCAACATCCAGCTGTTCTGCTGGACGTTCTCCTTCCAGTACTTCTTGACCGGACTTTTTTTCTGACGAAGACTCTTCCTCGGAAGAGGATTCGCTGGGCTTCCGCATGGCTCGACCTGTGCAGAGAGCGAAAAATGGATGCAACATATATCACATTACGCACAATAATCCCAAAAATATGTATATATTTTTATATCTATGTATGTTTCTTGTCACTATATCTTGTTTGAAGACTCCAACAGAATCATGATATATTCATGTCTCACTTCACGAAAAAAGAAAAATATACAGTATATAGGTGTCGAATTTATATATATATATATATATCTGCAGCCACAGAGAGATTGCGTTCACCTCGCAGGTGAAGCTTTCCTTACCTCGCAGGTAAGTGGAAGGACCTCCACTTAGATGGGCTGGGGGTTTGCTAAGGGATAGTAAGGGATAGCTGAGATAGCTAACCAGGTGCCATGTTGATGCTATATAGCTGACATGTGGGT